>CATIWR010235789.1:0-44984 GCA_949677035.1 Omphalea diandra | reverse complement strand
CCTTATGTTTTTAAATCAATATATATATATATATATATATATATATATATATATATATATATATATATATATATATATATATATATATATATCAATAAAATTTATTATTTATTTTTCTAGATATTTATATATAAAAATATATATAATTTTTTATCTATATATATATATATATATATATATATATATATATATATATATATATATATATATATATATATATATATATATATATATATTGATTTAAAAACATAAGGAAAAAAGTTGTAATCAATAGCACCAAAATAAAACTAAAAGATTTAGTAAATTTTATAATGACAAATTTTATAATGTCGTCAAATAATGTGGTTTAATCCAATAGTAAATAATAATTTTCATAAAATCCAACGGTATTTAATTCTGTTTAATTCAATGATAAATAACAATTTTTTATCTAATTCAGTAGTTAATTATTAATTATAATATTATAATGTAATAATATAAATAACATTGTAGTCTTTACATCATTTCAATATTTCTTAATAGATTTCTTCTTTACTTAAATAATCATTAATTAATCATTTACACACTCATTGTGGACCATTTTAGTGTTGTTTTATTTTACTTAAAAATATTAAAATAATAATTTTTCAATATAAATATTTTAGATTGAAATCATAAAATATAAACATCATATTGTTCTCAAACATATACTTCATTCAAAAACATTATAAGTTAAGTGAGATTAAGGTGTTTGCTAAGGTGAGTTAAAATGGTTTTCACTTGAGTTTGAATTCTCACAAGTTAACGACACAAAAAGACATGAAAAATGTCAAAGACAATGGATATCCAAAGAAGCCTTTATCTAATCTCAAAAAGAAAAAAATATGAAGCCTTAATATATATAATTAATTTTGGTTTTATAGGTAGTTTTACATAACAATATATCATTTGTCAAGTTTAAAATTTGTTTGAAATGATAGTGTTGACATAGAATTTGTACTAGAGAATGATAAAAGATGTTCCAATGACAATAGATTATTGAATATCCTTTTTGAAGAAGAGGAATGAATTTGAATACTTTGAAGACTAGAGGGGTAAGTTTGATCACTTAGGAATGTTACTCATTTTGAAGGTAAGATTGTGCATTTGCGCATATGATGGAAAGATATGCACATAGTCATTTGTATTTGCATGGATGCTTTGATATCTAAGCAACAAAATTAGTCTTTACATAGGAGATGAAATTAATTCCATGAAAGCCATACCTACTCCCCACTTTGATTTTCCCTAAAACAAGTTGGACCTTTCCTTTATGCTCTTACTTTTCTCTAATAAGAGGAGGAGAATGACTTAAGGAAAATGAAAGAGCTTTGTTTACACTCGACCTCATTCTCATGGGCCTTTCAGCCGGGATTTAGTCCATATGGAAAAGATGGCCCGAAAAATCACATTTAATTGTTGGATGTTGGATTATTGTATTGTGGGCTCTTTGCAAGTGACAAGAACTTATTGGGATTTGGCCCATAATGATAACAAACAATCCTTATAGATAGAGTTTGTATATACATGAATAACTCTATAGATAAACTTTGTATTCAAGTAGAATTCTTGTACAACACTAGTATATAAGCATATGTAATGTACAGTTTAAGGGATTCTAAACCATATACACAAAAATACAATACTATTCTCAAAATTTTATTCTCTTTTGCTTCTTTGTGTTCTTCTTAGTTGAGGTGAGTTCTAACCTAAATAACATTGAGTTCATGATTTTTGCCTATATACTCACCCTTTGATTGATAATTTTTATACCTATATATCAATTCTAATTAACTTTAGTCAATAGTTAATTTTTTTTTATTTGTTCTTGAGATTTGATACTGATAGTAATGACTACTGGATCGTAATATTATTAACTTTACTCTTGAGATTTAGAGGGTCAACATCTTTTAGGCACACCTGGTGGGACACTTGTATGCCAGTAGAAACTATGTATCAATTACTGTAGGATGAATTATATGAGTTAAGAGAGCAAATTGCCCAGATAGAAGCTGTTGTGAACATAGCCAACAACAAGTCTAACAAAAATTCATGGGCCAATGACCTAACTCAAGATGATGATTTGACTAATTACCAAAGGCATGCACTCATGCCTAAATAACTTGTCCTTACAACCATTAATTTCTTGTAGATCACTAATAAGATTGTGAATGAGAATCATACCACGTTTAACAACATGATTAACTAGATGGCCATGGTAATTTGTTCATTGATAGAGGACAACAAAACCATCCAAAAGGGCATTCAGTTAGGGCTGGATGAAATGAATAATTGTCTTGACTGATTGGCCACCCTCCTAAAGAGAAGGTAGGCCCCAACGTTGAATAGGAGATTCCCAATAGAAGCCTCCAACTCAAGAAGGCCCTTTACTTAAAAGAAATCAATAGCAATACAAATTCTTATTTGGCCAAGTAATGTTGAGCTAAGGATCCTCCTAAACCCTCAAGGATCTAGCAACTCATCATTCAGTTATTCAGTTAGGAAGGTATACCTACACCTTAAGGTACTTTCCAACATGCTTTCCAGCCAAGTGCTCAACCACAATCTTACCACCAACATAACCTACCAATTCAAGGGTTAAGTATGGTTTTTACTTATGATGTTGCAGGAAGTGTTATCCCTATATCGAGTGTTGTACTAGAATAAATAACTCAACTCCAATATAAGTATGATATCACCCCACTTTACTTTATCATTATGAATTAATCGATGCTCTTGAAAAGATGGGTGTTGACATAAATTTGTTACTAAGACTGACTTATTCAAAGTCACAACTTGAGTGGGTAGATAAACTATACCCTTTCTTTAGAGGTTACAAAATTCCAAATTTTACTCTGTTTTTAAGGAAAGATTATGATTCAACAGTTGAGCTTATCGCTTAATTTTTTTTGGCATGTTGGGAAGCAACGATCGAAGACTTCTAGAAACTATAACCGTTTGTGAATTCTCTTACCAAAATCACTTTTACCTAGTACACCAATCTCCCAATAGGGTCTATTATGAGCTAAAAGGTCATAAATGTGAAATTCCACACTGAATTTTTTAAGGCCCCTACTTCAATCACCTTGGCTGATCTCGCCCAAACAAAATAGTTAGTAAAAGAGTTGGTCTATATATATATATATATATATATATATATATATGTATAACTCTTTGAATTCAATTAGGAAGAGCAATACAAACATTGGAGTAGATTGCCAAACCTTTTTACTGTCATAAATGCATCTTTCAAGATTAATAGAGAAATGTTAAAGGATGGAAAAACAATTGATAAATATATGTGAAGGTTCATGACTAATTATGAAATCCATAAATGCTTATCTATTTTTTAATAGCCTCTTGATCTTGTTTTTCTTTTCCTAAAATTAAATCTAAATTTGCAAGTTTAATAATAACTTGAGACACTAGTATAAACACAACCAAATTCAAAGAATTCTCATTACATCAACATATTGTTTTGGCTTTATATACACACACACACACACACACACAAACACACAAAATGATTGGTTGAAGTTGGAAAGCTCAAGTTCAAAAACTTATTTATATTATGAATTTAGCATGTGATATGATTATTATTTTATTATGAGAATATGTCCATTGTTAGCATTTCTTTTCAAGTCTCATGTTTGATTTTGAGAAAATATTCAATATCATGCATTGATGTTTCCTTTGAAATGACTTTACTCATCATTTTGCCATACCTTTTTGCATGATTTCATGTTATGGTCTTCTTATCATAAGCATAATATCATTGGTGGTACTATATGTTATGTTCTTTATACATGATGTTGTGAGACTTACCACGGATACTGGATCAACTAGGTATTCTGGGTTGAGATTTTTGGCTAGGTTATTATTGGTTTGGTTTCTACTAGATAACAAATATGAAAGAGGTGTCCGGCTAATTGCTAGAAGCTCACTATGATGCTTAAGTTAGTTATCTGCTCGAGAAGTGAGAATAAGTGAATGTACTGTTAAGGAATACTTGGTGAGGCCTTTTATATAGTGGTAAGGGAGGCTTATTTCCTTATTAGGTTAGGACTTGGACTCTTATTGTTTAATAGTTATTTCCTAATGAGGATTATATTCCTAAGGAGGAATCTTTTCCACTTTAAGATGAGCCACAATATTAAGGGTTTTATGGATTAAGCTCTAGATTTGTCTATGCCCTACTAGATCTTCAAGTCTTAAGTTGGGCTTGCTCATATTGAATGGTTATGGCTCATGCTGCTAAGTTAGGCCTTTTGCTTAAGTGGACTTAGCTTAACCTAATATCGCATGTCCCTCCTATGTCCGAGTTTATTTGCATCTTAGAGAGTATATACTCGAGCTATTCAAAAATTATTGACTGAGCCAAATAATTGGTGGCATAATAAGCTTTTATGCTCATACCACATTTTGGGAGGGAATTTAAAATTTGAAATTCAAAATGTCTCGTCAACTATTAAGACATCTATATATATATATATATATATATATATATAGTGGATGTACCTCAGGTAGCTAGCTTTGATTGAGACGATCAAAGTCGTTCAATGGTTGTCAGTTCACCTAGCCCTAACCCTTTGCCTACCCTTTTGAACCCTGTAAAATAAGTCTTTTTATTCTCAAAGAACCATTTTTGCTCTTTTTTCAGTATGAAGCTTTTTTTTTTTTTTCCTTTTCTTCTTTTGCTATGGTTGCATTTTGTTCTCTTAAAGGTGACATTTGGCATTTGTATTATTATTCTTTCGTCTTTCTCCCTACAAAATTTGAAAATGTACTTTTGTAACCCTAAGTATGTTATTCCTACTCTTCTAGTCTCTATTGATGTTACACTAATTACTACAACTTTTGTAGAAGCCATAAATATTGAAGACGTAAAGGTTGAAATAATTAATGAAGGGAGTGAAGTGGAGGAATTAGAGAAAGATGATGAATGGAATAATATAAATAAGGAAGGGACCATCAAGGAAGAAAAGAAGGGTTGCTTAAGTGTTAGGGCTAGGCCTAATCATGTGAATATTGAACTGGTTAGTGTGGTACCCAACTTGAGCCCTTGAAGGTGCGAAGAATAAATCCTAGAGTGGTAGAGGTACAAAGTGGGGGTGACCCTATGGAAGTTAGCGAAAATTCATTTGAGGTACCAATTCCTCTAGAATATGAGTTGAGCATACTAGGCCCTAAATTGAGGGCCTTTTCTTTGCTTAAGCGTAACTAATTTGTGCTATATAAGAAAGATATAAACGCCGAATTTAGGTTGTTCACTGTACATTTTTATGTTTGGGGTGCTGAGGGGCTTAGGTTGGTTCTTTTGCAAATGCCCTAAAGAAAATTAGGATGTTAGTAGGGTTATACTTGTTGGTTTGGGAAAAGAAGGATTCAATTTCAGCCAGGGCAACACAACATATTTTTATAATAAAGGATGGGCTGGAGAGGATTATTAGAATGTGTTAGTGAAGTTGGGCATGGGCATGTTCAACTATTATCCTTCATCCTTGGAAACATACATTTTTTTTTTTTACTATTATTTGCAAAGAAGAAGTGAGGTTTTCCATAAGATGGGTCAACAAAGATGATTGGCAATGTAGCTTAGTTTCTATCTAGCAATATCTGGAGTAAACTAATCATCTTCGATAGTTGGTGAAGGATTCTGTTGATTTAACAAAGCTCATAGACAAACATTTGCTTTTTTGGGGCTAAATCTAGTATACTTCATTTTTAGTTTAGGTTTTTCCTATGGATATTAATGATTTTTGCTCTTGTAGAATTAGACGTGAAGACATTCAAGCAGGAGATGGCTAGGCATAATGCTTCTAAGGCTACTCAATAGGGGGTAAAGTAACAAATGATTCACTTAAAGAAGGTTCAAAGTAAAAAATGTCCATATAGGGAGATGAGTACAACCAATTCCTTTATCAATGACATTTATGATTGTATATGTAAGGCTTCTTCTCCTCCTACTCTTATTTTCCCCATTTTCTAAGATTTTGAGTGAGCTAGTAACGACTAAAGTGCAATCATCAAAGAAGATCTGAGTTGAATCAATGAAAATTAACTTGAATGAAGAGCTATTCATGTTTTCTTAAAACACGAATCAATGTCTTGATCTTTGTGGCTTTTTAAAATCTAAATTTGAGCCATGTTCATTAAGCCATCAGATGATCAACAAGACACTAGGTAGAATTTGTCTCTTACCAAGTGATGAACAAAAATTTGAACATTAAATAAACGGGCAACTAGCAGACCATGCTAAGATGTTGAATCTCAAGGTAATGTAGACTTGTGTATTTTCCACTTGTTTTAATTTACTGAGTTATTGTTTTATTACTTAAGAGGCAATAGTTGAGACAACTTTAAGCCTTTAACTTAAAGCATCAGAGAAGGAAATAAAAAACATTTATGAGCTAAAGAACTAGTTGATGAAGGCTCAAGATGATTTCACTACTTTGTTAAAAGATCATCACTACTCCTTTAAGCAAGTGACTGAGAGGGTGGCCTTATTGAATTAGACATAAGAAAAGTTGAAGGTTGCTGGGGCAAAGGTGGTTATGTTGACTAGCCTTGAGGTGAAGCTTTCCAAGAAGGCCTCTGAACTTAAGGAGTTGCTGAAGAATAGTATCGAGCTAGAGCAAGAGGTTAAGAGTTGGTAAAATAAGAAGGCCATATAGCCCGAGCATCAACTATTAAGGATATGTCTATGGTTTACTTTGCTTATAATGGCAAGATAAAGCATGAGATGGCTAAGGCCTACCCTAGTGATGAAGAGGAAGAGGAGTATGTAGATAAGGCATAAGAGTAGAGATATGATCCCTTAATGTAATTATTTGCCTTTTTGTAAAATATTTTGAATTTAATGAAAACTTTATTATTTTGACCTTTGTGCAAAGTGTGTGAGTACTACTTTTGATAATTGCTTGGCCTTGTATGATGAGATAAATGTCAAACTAAGCAAAACACTTAAGAAATTTTTTTTTTGAGTAAGAAAATGAGCAATAAAATAACCGCTCTATTGAAGAACTTACTTTAGTCATTTTTTAGCCTTAGGTTTATTTTATCTTCTTGTGATGTTTAAGTGTAATAAGCTCATTATGGGCAAAGAAGTGAAGTAACTTAGTATGTGTCAAGGTAATGTTATGCAAGTTTAATTAAGCCTTTTCAAGAAAAATGAGATTAATTAGTTTAGTACATTTTCTGACTTTTTTAGTGATGTACAGGTTAATTAGCTTAGTACATTTTTTATAAAATTTTTGGCTAAGGCCTTTGGGCAATGTACAAGTTTAATTAGCTCAATACATTTTTTAGAGCACTACTTTAAAACATTAGAGAATCAATCACACAAGACATAAAGTTTTATGTGGTTTCATAATATTGTCTATGTCCATGAGAGGTTTCTTTATTAGCAGAGGATATGGGTGGCTACCAAAAAAAGGTAGCAAAGGCTACATATATAAAATATTTCTTAAGTACTTTTATATTTTAGGTGCGAGGCAATGGTTTCCCTTCCATAGTCTTTAGCTTGTATGTTGTAGGCCTTATTTGTTTGAGTACTTTGTAAGGTGATTCCTAGTTAGTATTAAGCCTACTTAATCCAATGCCTCTCCTTGGTTTTTATTAATTCTTCTAAGTAATAGATAGCCTTCTTTAAGGGCTTGATTTTTCATTCTTCTATTGTGGAACTAAGCCACTCTTTATTGGTATATAATGATTCAAATGGCAACCATTTCTTATTTTTTCATTAAGAGGTCCAAGTTAAGGTAGAGTTCCTCCTTATTTCGCTTAGGGTTATGATGAAGGACTCAATATAACAGAAGACCATTTTTTACAAGCATTACTACTTATATTCCATACACCAATGAAAAAAGGGTTTAGCCTGTTATTGTCCTTTGGCTCATTTGGAAGGCCCACAATATGAGATTGAGTTAATTTGTCCAAGTACTTCCAACATCATCTACCCTTTTCCTGATCCCTTGTAAGATTATCATGTTAGTTACCTTGATCATCCACTTTGTTCATAGTTGAGCTACAAATGGGAATCGAAGGTTAATGGCCAAGTTTGAAAAATAAGATCTAAACTGATTATTGTTAAAATATTTGCCATTATCGATAATGAGGATGCATGAGATACCAAATCGATAAATCACATTCTTTTTGAAGAAGTCTAATATCTTTGCTAAAATGATAGTGATTAGGGGCCTCTACTTTGGGCCATCTGGAGAAGTGACCTATGGCCACTGCTATGAACTTGTTTTGGCCCGATGCTTATGGGAAGGGGCCGAGAATGTTAATCCCCCTACTGAGAGAAAGGTCATGTTGAGCCAAAAGGTTATTGTTTAGTTACTAGTTTTCTAAAGGTCACTGCATACTTTTGGCAAGTGTCGCACTTTTGTACAAGCTATTTGGCATCTTTAAACATGGTGGGCTAGAAATACCCTTATAAGGCTATTTTATGAGCTAGAGTATTGGTTGCCTCATGAGCTCTGTAGATGCCTTTATCTATTTCATAGCGTACATAATTCCCATCTTCTAGTGAAATGCACCTAAGCTTGGGTTGGCTATAAGACCGTTTGTATAGGACCCCAACTTGCTCAGAATAATCAATAGCCTTACTAATAATAGTTTGAGCTTCTTTTGGATTGGTAGGAGCTGTTTGTACTTTACATATATGTTTAGAGGGCTCATCCAGTTTGTTTTCTTGACTATGATAACTTTATTCATCATCTGAAGGGTGTTGGATTGTAGCCGTTCCTTTAGTAAAACTCCTTCATACAAGGTTGCTTGGGAAGACAAAGTGAGTTTATCTCGAAAATCTACTTCTTCGTTGTCATCTTAAGAGATATACTCTAACTTCCAACTCACTCCTTTCATCTCTATGCTTGCCAAAAATTGATTTGCATGTTTGACATATTTGAGCATAGTAGGGTCTTTGATAGTGTACTGTTTGAGGACTTGATAAAATATCAAATTCAAGTCATTGTGTATGAAGATGCTTTCAACTCAAACATTTTGTGCTAACTGTAGCCCAGTAATTAAAGCTTTATATTCTGTTATATTGTTGGTGGCTTGAAACTTTAGCTTGATAATGTATCTAGTAGTGATTCTGTCCTTACAGGACTATTCCTACTTTGGCTCCTTTTCCTTGTGAGTCTTCATCCATGTATAACTTGCATTCTTCCTATTTGATAGTTTACTTAGGATTCAACTTAGCCCCTGACAACTAGACTATAAAATCTATTAAGACTTGAGCCTTCATTACTTTTTTTGGCTTAAATTTGATATTAAACTTGTGTAGCTAGACTACCCGTTTGACTATTTATTCCAAGGTTTCTACTTTCTATAGGATCTTTCATAGGGGCTAGTCTGTTTGGACAATGATAGTGTGACTTGGAAGTAATGTCTCAACTTGAGGGTTGAGTTGACCAATGCGTATGCCGGATTTTCACGTAATGGGTAATTTAGCTCAATACCTTTGAGAACTTTATAGAAGTAGTACATAAATTTTTGCTCTCTTCCTTCTTTTCTGATTAGCATTGATGCCATGGTTTCTTTTATTGCTGCTAAGTACATGAAGTGGGGCTCATCTTACTATGGACGATTGAGCAGTGGGGGTGATATAAAAAAAGTTTTTAGCTCTTTAAAGGTTTTGTGACACTTCTCATTTCAAGTGAACTTTTTAAGGTCCCTTAACATCTTGTAGAAGGGTAAGCAACATCAAGCTGAAGATGATATGAATCTATCTAATGTTGTGATCCTTCTATTAAGCTTTTAGACCTTATTGATCATTCTAAATGGCTTCATATTAATATTACTTAGATTTTTCTAGGTTAGCCTCTATGCCCCTTTAAGAAATCATGAAACTAAGAAACTTACCAGCTCGTACCCTAAAAGCACACTTTTCTAAGTTGAGCTTTATGTTGTATTGGTTAAACATTTTGAAGGCTTTTCATAAATCCCTTGCGTGGTCTTCAGCTCGATATTTTTTCACTATCATATCATTTATGTGGGCTTCTACTATTTTGCCAATATGCTTTTTGAATACGTGATTAACTAGCCTTTGGTACATGGCTCTAACATTCTTGAGGGTCAATGGCATGACTTTATAATAGTAGGTGCCCTTATGAGTGACAACACTCGTCTTTTTCTCATCATGTATGAACATCTGGATCTAATGGTATCCTGCAGATGCATCAATGAAGTTATACAACTCATATCCGATAGTGAAGTCTACTAACTGATCTATATTAGGCAAAGAATAATTATCTTTTGAGGAATCTTTATTAATATATGTAAAATGCATATTTTTCACTTTCTATTTAGCTTTTTTACTAATACCATATTTGTAAACCAGTTTGGGTACTGTACCTACCAAATGAATCCATCATGTAACAAATTGCATGCTTCTTTGATGATGGCCTTCTGATGCTCAAGTGTATGGTTCCTTTGCTATTGTTTAACTGGTTTGGTTGAGCTGCCGAGGTTGAGTTTATGGAAGATGATAAAAGGATCACTTTTAGTTATGTCTGAAGGGGACCAAATGAATGTATGCAAGGTTTTAAGGAGTGTGAAGCTAATATTTTTTCAATGGCCTCGAAAAGTTCTATTCCAATATGTAGGGTTTGCTCTCCTCCCACTAAAAGGGGTTTTAAGTTTATTGCAGGTTTGACATTTTATAGTTTCTTTAGAGATGAAGTATGATGGTTCAAAGGAGACAACATGGTTTACCTTTTTGAGGATGTTCATACAAGTTTCCTGATATACTTTCTAATCTCCCTTGACCACTATTACATCTTATTTAGTTGGAATTTACATTTTAAAGTACTTGATATAGGTGCATGCTACGATGTCATATATGATCAACCTTCCAATAATGGCATTGTATGCAAAGAGGATGCCTACTACCATCCATATGGCTTTGAATTTTTTAGTGATCTTTATGTCTTTCAACTTTATGTTTAGTTCAATGAAGCCCATTACATCAACTTTGTCCTCTCTTAGTCCAGTTAAAGAGGTTCAGACTGGACACAACTTCTTAAAATATAGTTGAGCACTTTAAAAGATTTATTAGTAATCAAGTTGAGCAAGTTGCCATCATCTACTAGGATTTGTTTGACCAGGAAATTCTCGATCTAGCACTGAACCACTAATGCATCCTAATGAGGGTACTAAGCCTTTTATCATTGCTAGCTAAGGAAAAGGTGATGGGGTAAAACATCGGTTCTTCCATATTCTCTTTGTTATTGACAGAGTACACTATCTGAATTTACCTTTTCCTTAAGGTAGAGCTATCTCCTTCTGTATAAGATAGAGCTATCTCCTACTGTACCCCCTCCAACTATGATGTTAATTACATCTAAATATTACTTTTTATTAGGTCTTTTATCTTTATGTCCTTCATTCGATTAGGCTCGTATCTGTTTTCTTCTGTAGCTATCCTATTTTTAAACTAGTTAGGTTTACCCTACTAGACTAGCCTTTCTATTTCATTTTTCAAATCTTTACATTCTATGCGAAAACCATAATACTTGCCCTTATTTTTAGTGGTCGAGCCCCTTAGTGGCTGAGGGTACTGGATCCTTTCTCTAGTTTTCTTGATCTATTAGAGGACCTGACTTTTACTAGCTAGATGACGTTTAATACGAAGATGAGTTGTTGCTTGAGTCACTAGTGTTCAAGCATGGCCCTTATTGCTTGGCTTAGCTTTATAGCTCCTGTTATCTCCTTGCCCCCTTTCTTCCTTTTTCTTATAAGGATCATGTAAGTAAGTTCACAGGTTATATTGTCTAGGTGGATGAACCTATTACTCCTTTCCATAAACCCATAAAAATTTTAGAGGTATCAATGCTTAGGGAATTGAAAAGCCATTGGTTCTTGTGGTTTATGGTCAACGCATCTACTGCTACTTCATGGTTGAGGCTATTTATTTACATGGCTACTTTGTTGAACTTAGCCAGGTAGTCCCATAACGATTCTCCTTCTTTTTTAAAACTTCATACAAATTAGAAGAGATTTTTGCTTGTGGGATGATTGATAGAAACCAAGCTGTAAAGCATTGTGAGAGCTGGGTGAAGTTGTGAATGGATCAATAGGCTAGGTCTTTATACCAGTCTTATGCTACTCCTTCCAGAATGGTAGGGAAAATCTTACACAAGAGAGCGTTCGATTAATTATAGAGTTTTAACATGGACCTAAACTTATAAAGATGGCTTTAGGGATCTATTATCCAATTGCAATTGCCAATTAGGGGTAGCTTAAATTTGTAGGGCACTAGCTCAGCTTTTATTTCTTTAATGAAGGAGTTGTAATCATAGGAATGGTAATTAAGGGTAAGTGCTCTCTCCCATATATCCGTTTAACAGCCTTTATAACCTTTTTCTAAAGGGCATCATCGTCCCAATATAGGCTTTCTATTTATGTGGCTCTACTCTCTATCGGCTTATATGAGGACTCCCTCATATCATAACATATTTTAAGCATCTAGTTTTATGTTCTTCTTGAACTGGGTATTTAACCTATTCTTGCCTAACTGGTAGTGGTGGACGTTGTTATGGCTCGACAGTTACAACTTATGGGGCAACCATGGGTTCCTTGTGTGTAAGTGCTTGTTTGATTTGCTTAAACATTACTGTGAACTATGCATAGGCAGTAGCAAGCTAAGTAGTGGCTTGGGGCTTTTGGCTAGGTGTGTAAGCAAGGATAGAAACTTGTCCCCTCTCCTACTAAGAAAGTGACGTTAGAGGTTCTATTGTGGGTGTGTTTTTTAGGATTCTAGATTGATGATGGGTTTTGGAGTTTTTAGGTCATTAGAAGAGGCCATGGCTGAAGGCTTGGAAGGTCTATTGTAATAAGTCCAAGCATACCGCATCAATGATGTTGTGAGACTTACCACGGGTGCTAGTTCGAATACGTCTTAGCATTAAGGTGTTCGACTAGGTTATTATTGTTCGATTTCTGCAAGACAATAGATGTGAGATGGGTGCTTGGTCGATTGTCGAAAGCCCACTATGATGCTTAAGTTAGTTATCTATTGGAGAAGTGAGAATGAGTGAATCTAATGTTTAGGAATACTTGGTGAGGCCCTTTATATAGTGATAAGCGAGGCCTATTTCCTTGTTGGGTTAACACTTAAATTCTTCTTGTTCAATAGTTGTTTCCTAATGAGGATTAAATTCTTAAGGAGGGATGTTTTCCTCTTTAGGATGAGCCACAATATTAAGGGTTGTTTTATGGGTTGAGCCTAAGATTTGTCTATGCCCTGATGGATCCTTAGGTCGCGAGTTAGGCTTACTCATATTGAATGGTTGAGGCCCACACTGTTGAGTTGGGCCTTCCACCTAAGTGGGCTTAGCTTAGCCTAGTATCAAGACATGTTCCTAAGGTTGAATTCTTTTATGTGTTTTAGTTATGTAGTATGCATGATTTTATTTGTCATGAATTTATTCTAAGCCTAAACTTGCATGGATCCTTAAAGGATATGCATGGATGATTATAAGACCTATACAAATGGCTTGGTGTTTGCCTGGATAAGTAATCTTTAATACCATTCCTACAATGAATTTTTGTCCCCTTAGTGTGCTTTCATGACTATATCATTTAAGTGAAGTATATAAGACAGATGTTTGTGTGATCCACACAGATCCATTCAACTGAGGATAGTTTATTTTATTTTTGATTATTTTTATTCTTTATAATATATTTACGTTTACTAACTTATTTTGATTATTTTGATAATTAATGCAAAGACATTTTTATGGTATTTTATCACATTTGATTGTGAAAATTTTATGATAATCCCCTAATTTATAACTTAATTTTTCTTTTTTATCTTTTATTTTATTTTCTTGTATGACTATGTGCCAATTTTCTTGACAAATGATTAAGGTCATTAAATTAAACTTAATCAATAAGATGGATAGTAAAACGAATCACGACTTGAAAGAAGGCAGACCAATATCCAGGTGGTTAGAGATGTTTAAAACCTTTTTTAGAGTGTATTCAATTCACAAACCCATCTTTGAAGAGGATAATATAATTAGTCTAATTTCATAGTCACATTAATGTATTATCCCTTTTGTAATATGATCCCTCGATACCCATCAATAAATTCACTTTCAATGTTTCACCAATACATCAATTTGTATCCCTAAGCTCTAATGCTCAAAAGCAGTATCCTAGTCATGGTTCATTATGGCATAAAGCCAAAAAATGATTTTCTATATTAGACTGTAAATAACTTGTCATTTATCAAACTAATTATTTAACTAATAAATAATTGAAAATTCTATTAATTTGACACATAAAATCTCATATTTTGTTAAATCTTGGGTTTTCTATTATAAGATGGTAGATTTTCCTTTGTTTCTTCTTTGCATATATGAGGTTTTTGGAGTATAAAAAGTTTTTTTCAGCTTTGAATTTAAATCAAGTAGCTACAGGATAAACTTGAGAATATTTTCACATCTATTAGACATTTTAACTTATTGTTTATAATTATTAAAACAAGAATTGGAACTTTAAGGGTTCAATACTATTGAACATATATCATTCAAAATATATTGCATGAACAGGGACATTAAAAAATTGAACGAGATTGTTCACTCTTAAATGGGTTGTTCATTTGTTGAACAAGCATTTTATGCTCACACTAGTTTTTCATTAATGAGCATTCATGGTCTAAATAGTTTTGCTCATCAACCCTCTATTATTTTCCCTACCTTTGAGTTATCTCAACATTTTTAATGAGCTTCTAACCTTTGAGAATCATGATCTTGAGGTTCTTATGGTAGAATATGAAGTTTCTAAGGCCTTCAAAAGTGTTTGACCATTTCTAAATAGCTTTCAATGTTCTCAAATCTTTGGAATTAATTGTGTTAAGAAATCTGAAGTTATACATGAAACACTTATGTTCACATTAGTAACTAATCATTGCTTGTTATCATTAAATTAAGAATTAGAATAATAAGATTCAACATATGTGTTTGGACAATCCATAAAGCACTAAAGAGTAAAAAACCAATTTCATCTTCTATCTTTGAAATTCTAATTTCTCACATTTGAAAAAAAAAATAGATTTTCATGTGAACATTCAAAAATTTGTATCTTTCACTATAGAGGTATCCAAAAAAAAAATGTATGTTCTATGTAGTTGGGAAGTTCTTAATCTCTATTTTATGACCATGTAAATACTATGATGTGAAATTATACATAAAGTGCAAAAAATTCAAAACATTTTTTTACTAAAACATGAATATCTCATATTCTACATATAACCAGCCCATAAAATTTAACATGCATAATCTTCACATTCAGCCCAGAGTTTATATGAAATTTTTTTTCAAAATATATAGATTATAGAGAGATATAAATTTTCAAAGATCATAACCTAGATGTAATTTTCAAAGATATAACCTTCACATTTTAATCTAAATTTCTAGAGAACATATGAGATTCATCAATGAAACTCTGATACTATTTTTAGTTGTAATATAAATAAATAGAATTCAAATTCAAGTTAATTATCTTTAGGTGAATCCATAAATATATTGGGAAAAAACCCTAACTTTTGATCTTAGTGAGATCAGAAAGAGGAAATCATGAATAATCCATAATTCAAGAGCATTTGTTATTATTATTTTTTCTTTTTTGATATTTCACATTACCTATCTATATGTTTTTGGACAAAATATCTATATTTTTCCATGAGTAGTTTTTTCACTCTTAACATTAAACGTGAAGTAACTATTTGTATGGTTACTAGGCATCCTAATCCTTTATATTTGTATTTGCATAAACTTTAAACAAATTTAGCACATATATGGAATACAGTTATGACTAGTGCTAACAATCATAGCCTCTCAACCCAAGCCTTTAACAAAGCACCTGTCCTTTTAGTAATCCACACATGGAAAATTGGCAACAAAACGAATAAACTCAAGGATCGAAGAAGAGATTAGTTATATAGAAAAACTTTAGGTAGGAGGATATTTAGAACTCCATGTTTTATTGATACTAGGCAGTGTCTCTGGAAAAAGGTTTTCTACCTTATAATACAAATTGAAGCTCCTTATATAGATGTGCAAAGGCACATAATTATTCAATCGTATCTTACAACTATAACACACTAAGAAAAGCAAGACAAAGTAAATCAAACACACTCATCATACTTATTTTACATGTGCATAATACAACTATATTTCACTTGTGGATAGGCTCAAGTGATAGAGAAATATTCATATAATGATATTCTGAATCATCACTATAAATTGAATCTTTTTCTATTGGCTCTAATGTTTCATGTCTCATAAAGTAGTCATATACCTCATCTAGGTCTTGGGAATCAGGATTACGAATGTAATCTTTTGATCACAAATCACATTGGAGACAATGTGGAGTGGGAGCTTTAAGCCACTTTCTTTTGTCTGCCATTAGATTTTTGTGATATCTAGATAGAAGAAAATCCCAATGGGCATTTTCTGTCAATTTTAGGGACAACTTTATTTTGTCCACACATAAATTTTTGGAATTCAAAAAATTGTTTAAGGTAGTCCAGAGCATCACACAGTGAGTATTGATTTTCTCCATTGAAATGGAGACATGTCATAGTTCTTATTCTTATTCCTACAATTCCAATTAGGCAAGTTCAATGGATAGTATAGATTACTCTTTTGCTTAGGGCTATTTGTAGTTCACAATACTTATATTTAGCATGACAAAAGAATACCCAATGGTCTAAGGATTAGAACCATTAAAGGAATGTTACCATATGAGGGTTCTTCCTGATTTTTCTCGTTAGTTATGTCCAATAAGACCATAAATGATAAGGAGAAACTTCTATTGTTATGGTATTAAGGAGACAAAAATACCGTAGAAAAGTAAGAAATTCTTTTGGCCAAGGCCACGATCCATCATTTCCTATTGAAAAGTCTAGGAAAGAATAAATCTTTAGGAATGAATATTTTGGATGAAACCCCAGAATACTTAGGAACACTAGACCATATTGTTTTATTAATAGAGACTTATATTCAAAAACTTATTCTTTTGCTAACTGAGTAAGTTGAGTGTAACTAGTAGGAAACTAAACTTTTAAAGGTTCTCCATACTTTAGATATGGTTGAGAAGTAGAAGAAGATGATGCAGAGGAAGCCATACAAAGCAAAGGAATGGTTTGATCTTTGTGAATGAAGGAGATTGTTTGAGGCCTTGATAAGAAATCAGGTATTAGGTTTTTATCTCCTTTTATATGCTCAACCTCAAAGCTATACCTACTAAACCAATCTTTCCATTGAAGTAATTAAGGATGTGGCACATTTTTCCCTTTATATTCAAGCATCTTGGGAAAAGAGGAATAGTCCATGAGGACTGTGAAGGTCTGTTAAATCAAATGGAATTCAAAATTTTGAATTCCATTTTTAATGGCCAAAATTTCCTTGAAATTTGAATTATAATGGAGCTCCAAATCTTTCAACTTTCCACTAGCATGTGCATAAATTCTCCTTTGCTTGTCTTTATCTTCTTAGAGAATTACACCTTTATAATGATCACTTGTGTCTGTTTATAGTATTCTTTTCCCTCTATATGGAATATGAAAAAGTGATAAGTCCTGCATCTCTGCTTTAAGGATCTATACAAATGTTGTCTGACTCTTTGACCATTGTGGGGATCCTTCTTTAACATTTACCTTAGTGGATTTGCTTTTTTGGTGAAATGAGGGACAAAGTCTTTTCAATAATTAGCAATTTTAAGAAATTATTGTACCTATTTATGGGTGAGATCCTTATCAAGAAACTTTAATAATTTAGCTCTAATATATGGACCTGGCTTGTACTGACCATTTTTAAACAACATCATAAGAAATTATATCTCATCTTTAGCCACGTGCATCTTAGTAGGTGACAACATTCTCTATATTTCTTTATTAGTTCAACAAATTGTGATTGTACCTATTAATGAAAATCCTTATATGCTAAGAAAAGTTGATGTCATCAATGTAGACGAAAGCACTATGAAGGATAGGTTCGTAGATCTTTATCATCACCTTTTGAAAAAGTGATGGAGCCATATTGAGATCGAAAAACATGACTGTTCATTGGTAGTGCTTGTTGGGGATGTAAAAAGTTATCTTTAGATGATCTTCAGGGTTAACTCCAAGTTGCCAAAACCCTACTTTTAAATCAAATTTTGAAAAGCATTTTGCTTATGACAAATAAACAAACAGTGAAGAAATCTTTGGTAGTGAAAATTTATCATCCTTTAAAAAATAATTTAAAGGTTGATAATCAATTGCTAATCTCTTTTTCCCATGAATTTATTTTGATCTTTTGTTTACATAAAAGGCTTGACATGCCTAATCTGATTTGGTTAGTTTAATGATTTCTTAGGCCAACAGTTGAGAACACTCCTGATATGCTAAGGTTAAATCATCTAGGCTTATTCCTAGATAGGTTGCTTTTGTTAGGTTAATATTTTCATTTTGCTTAAAGGGTAAGGTTATGAAGAAATCTAGATTGGTCCATAATGCGTTTGGATGTTAAGCTAGGAATTTTGTATGGTTACTACCATAACAATGGGCTTGGAGGTCTTGTTAGATATTAGAAAAGGCTAAAAGTGTTTGGGCCATGAACAGGGAATTTACTATGGTATAAGGCTGAAAATAGTTCTTGAACTTAAGCCTTTTGGAAGAACTCATAATTTTGAGAGTTTCCAATAGAGATCAAATCCAATAACTAAGTCTTTATCTCATAAGGTTGAACCAAAAAGCTTGGTATGGATTTGGCATCTAGTAAAGAATTGAATAATTGTGGGCTTTATACTGTGATCAAGCTTGTATGAAAGACTTATCCATTTATAGCTTTGAAATACTTTTTAAGAAGCTTCCAAAATCTCACAGGGAGGACTTTTGGATTAATCATTGATAAATGGGCTTTTGTGTCCGTGAAAGCAATTGCCTTAATGTGCTTAGCATACATAGGAGAACTAGTTGATATAGGTTAACTTTGGGCATCCTTATTTATCATGACAACCCCTCCTAAGACATTAGCTACCTCTTCACAAACCACTCCTACTATTCCCTTAATAGTTACTATTCCACCTCCTCCTACCTTTAAAAGATCATCTTTTAGTAAGATAGATTATCTTTGTGAGTTAAGTTATATCCCTGATTATTCAAAAATACAAGACACAAATATTCCTTTCCTAAACCTATTAATGCTTTCTCCAAACAGAAAGGATCATGGACTAATTTTATTAAAACGCTAATTAAATAGCCTAACAAAGCCATCAAAGCATATGTTCAATCTTCCAGCTTTGATCAATGTTCCATTTAAGGAACAAGAGAAGAACAATTCATCTATCTAGATATCCTTCAAAAATTTATGCATCAATGGATTTCACAGGGTTATACCCATATTCATTTTGGTGTAATTAGGCTTATTGTTACTTATTATGGTAAAAAAAGGTCTATCTGTTTTTGCCATAATTGCTTTGCTAGACACATGATACATGGAATACCAATATACAATTATAGGAACTATGGAAACCTCTCTTAATATTAGATCTAATATGTTCACATTCTACCCAAACTTTATCCTAGCCTTAAAGGATCCTTATGTAGTTTCTGCTCTGAAGGTATAAATCCAAATCACTGGTGCTCCTCAGGTTGCCACTGCTACTGTAACAACACTTCACTACTAGATGATCTATGGAATCTAAAATCATGCATTAGATCTCTCTTTTCCTCATGAAAATGATGCTTTCTCATAATTGTAGATACCCAGAATGCTCCCACTTGTATTCATATTCCTAGAAAAATTTCTAGGAAAGAGCTTCTTTAGCTTTTGCTAGAAAAATGGCTAAAAAGCTATGAAAAGTTTCATGAGAATTCTCAACCAGTTAAGTCCACAAAACTTATGTTCTTTAGAAGGCATGATGGAATGGTATAAACAAAGTTTGAGAAGTCTTCCTCACTTTCATCTTTTTAGGTCCTCAGTCTTTTGTACTCAATTCATGATGTGTCCCTATAAACCTAAAAGAGATGTACCTATAGTCCATTTCGGAGCAAATGGAACTCCGATATATACTTTCAAAAAAGATGGAAACTGTTTCTTTGACACATGTTACTATGATGATTATATGTATGATTGGGAAGATGATAGTTAGATGAAAAAAGTCAAAAAGGAAGAAGAAAATAAGATGTTTTGAGTCAGAACAAAGAAAAAAGTATGAAGATGGTGACCCATCAGTTAGCTTACTTGGTGAGCCTTCTAGCAAGATGATTATTTGATCCAGTATGGTCCAAGTCCAACTACTCCTTTACCAAAAATAGAAACTCCACATCCTTTACCTCCAACACCATGAAAAAGACCAAAATCAGAGCCTAAAAAGCATTTGTCTTATTATAACCAAGCCTTAGAATGGATAAAGAAAGAATCCCCTCTTTCAACCATTTCCTCACCAAATACTTTTCCCAAACCTCTGCCTCAAATATGTATGTACCAACAACCTTTCACTATAACTTATGAGAAAGAATTTCCCCCACTCCTAGACTAAAGAAACCCAAACACCCAAGTAAGGAGTATGGCTAATAAAAAAAAAGTCCTACTAGAGTATATGCAAAGGGACAACCATTACAAATCACTTCTATTGAAGTAGTATTGAATTGGCAATCTAATAATGCTTAGGTACAAAAACAAATCCTCAAGAAGATAAAACTAAGGTGGATCAAGTTTCTATGCAAGTGCAATAGATAGGGCAACACAATGATGTTTGAGCTTTGATGATAAGCCTCTAGTCTCAGATAAAAAAAAAAGAATAATGAGGTCATGGGGATGATTGATTACATAATGTATTTAGCTAATTTCAATTAAAAGACAATTGAAATTCAGAGGTTAAAAACTAACTTGCTCATATAACACCAGAATATGATCCTTTTGAAATGTTACACCTTATTTCCTAAAACCTTCCACTTTACACACACCAACCACCTTATACACACTAACCACCATAAATTTAGAACAATTGGGTCTCTCGATTGATCTTTCCCATTAGAAATTAAGGTCAAGAAAGTTTTTCATGGAACTTAAACTTAAAAATTCAAAACTAAAAGCCACCTCTATGCACCATCCTCACCTACCGAATCAATAGAAAAACCTACATCAAAAACCCAGGAACCACCCAAAATCATGATGTTAAACCCCATCGTAAACTATCTAGACAAAGTCACAACCTCAATTCCATCCTTATTGAGGGTTAACTCTTATTCGCAAAATGATCTCACATAATCATCAGCATTTGAATCCCCAGAAGAGATAGAATATGAGTCATTTGAAGAAGAAGAAGAAAAAAAAGAAGAAAAAGAAGAAACTCATGCTCAATTTATGACTGATCCTCCTCCACCAAATCAGCAATCGATAAATAATCCTTCTTACACTATAAATCCTCTAGTTGAGGATATGGATACTATTCCAAGTATGATAGCTCCTTAAAGACCTTATGTTCCTTCATTTGATGGATAATGGTTCTCTCTTAATGATGTCTCTCTTGCTGATTACAAAGATAAGTTCTAAGAATTCAGAGCTTAGATTGATATTCAGATAAAGAAGCCAGGAATGACTTTTTAAAAGGTCCTAGAAGAGTTTAAGATTAGGCTTATAGGAAAACTCCAAGATTGGTATATAAAGGTTGATGAGTATTCTAAGCTTAAATTACTACAAAGTCTAAGAGCTTCAAAATTTTTAGCTTGTTTTTATCATGAGTTTGTTGAAAGAGTTTAGGATCATATAGAAATTACTCGCAAAGTGTATTTCAATATGAAGTGTTATTCTTTGCTAAAAAAGGATCTGGATCTTTATTATCAAAGAATGTCAAAGAAGTTCTGCCAGTTGAGTGGATGGGCAAATCCAGATTTAAAGCAGGCTTTTATTACCTCTCTCTATGATCTTTTAGCTACTTTAATGCAATGAATCATTCAACAAAAGATAAAATAATGAATGATTTATCTTTTGGAAAAATGTGCCAAATCATGCTACAAAGGTTAGAAAGATTGTGTGATCATAGAAAGATGTTAGTCAAATGTTGAGTAAACAAAAAGACCCCACACTGAAGAAGTCATACAAAAGACTGAATATTCTTATCAAGTGCAATGGTGATTCAAAGAATTACTATTGCCTATTCTAAGAAAAACGAAGCATTACTTCAAGATAAAAGGATTAAAAAGGTCTTCTTCTAAGAAGAAATGGATATTTTTCAGAAAGAATAAATACAAAGGAAGAAAGAAGTCTGATAGGTGTTATTTGTATGGTAAGAGGGGCATTTGCAAAAAATTATCCTAACAAGCCTAGGCAGGTTGTGAAGATGATTCAACAGATTCAAATCTTTACAACAGTAGATTTGGATAATGTTGGCATTAAGTCCCATTTTTTTTTATTGATGATGATGTTTTGCTTGAGATAGTCTTTATTATACAAGATTATTCCTCCTTTGAAGAAAAAGAAATATAGGACTATACGAGGCCTTTTCACCTAATAAACTCAATGAAAACCCTTTTAATGGGCAATGATATGATTCCACTCACCAGGGAGATCTCACAACAAATGGAGATTGAAGAAAGTCATCCCATTCCATTGGCATTCGTCCACATTCTCCTTGAGAAGTATGCTAATCCCATTAAGATAGTTACTTTCATGGACACAAGAGCCCATTTATGAATGCTTAATCTAAAAGTCCTCCATACAAGATTTTGGAAGCCTCATAAGTAATATTTTAAAGCTACAAATGGAGATGTCTTTCATACAAGCTTGATCAAAGTAATGCCCATAACTATTCAGTTATTTCCTTGATGCCAAATCCATGCCAAGCTTTTTTGTTCAACCTTACCAAATAAAGATTTAGTTATTGGATTTGATCTCTATTGGAAACTCTCAAAACTACGTGTTCTTGCAAAAGGGCTTATGTTCAAGAAGTATTTCCAACCTTATACCATAGTAAATTCCCTATTATGGCCTAAACACCTTTAGTCTTTTCCAATATCTAATGAGACCTCTAAGCCTATTATTATGTGAGTAACCATAAGGAATTCCTAGCTAAACATCCAAACCCATTATGGACCAATCAAAATTTCTTCATAACCTTACCCTCTAAACAAAATGAAGACATTAACCAAGCAAAAGCAACCCATCCAAGAATGAGCCTAGATGATTTAGCCTTGGTATATCAGGAGTGTTCTCAACTATTGGTCCAAAGAATCATTGAACTGACTAAATCAAATTAGGCATATCAAGCCTTTTATGTAAACAAAAAATCAGAACAAGTCTATGGTAAGAAGAGATTAGTGATTGATGATCAACCTTTAAATCATTTTTTAAAGGATGATAAATTCTCAGTACCAAAGATTTCTTCGCTATTTGTTCATTTATTACAGGTAAAATGCTTTTAAAATTTTAATATAAAATTAGGGTTTTTGCAACTTGGAGTTAAACCTAAAGATCCTCCAAAGATAGCTTTTTGTAACCCTAACATACACTACCAATGGATAGTCATGTCTTTTAGTCTCAAAATGGCTCCATGACTTTTTCAAAAGGTGATGATAAAGATCTATGAACCTATCCTTCAAAGTGTTCTCCTCTACATTGATGACATCATACTTTTCTCAACAGATAAGGATTCTCATCAGTAGGTGTTGTCACAATTTGCTAAACTAACAAAGAAATATGGAGTAATGTTGTTACCCACTAAGATACATATGGCTAAAAATGAGATAGAATTTCTTAGGATGTTATTTAAAGATGGTCAGTATAAGCCAACTTCACATATTAAAGCTGAATTATTAAAGTTTCCTGATAAAAGATCTCACTGACAAAATAGGTATAACAATTTCTTGGAATTGCTAATTATCTAAGAGACTTTTTCCCCCACTTAACCAAAAAAGCAAATTCACCAATGTAGATGCTAAAAAAGGATCCCCATAATGGTCAGAGAGTCATACAATAAATGTAATGATCCTTAAAGCAAAGATGCAGGACTTACCACCTCTTTAGATTCCCTATACGGGGAAAAGAATACTATAGACTAATGCAAGTCATCATTATTAGGTGTGATTCTCCTAGAAGAAAAAGACAAGCAAAGGAGAATTTGTGCATATGTTCAAAGATTTGGAGCTCCATAATCATTCAACTTTGAAGGAAATTCTGACAATGAAAAATGGAATTAAAAAATTTGAATTCCATCTGATTGGGCAAAACTTCATAGTCCTCATGGATTGTTCCTCTTTTCCCAACTTACTTGAATTCAAAAAGAAACATGTGCCACATCCTCAATTGCTTCATTGGAAAGATTAGTTCAGTAAGTATACCTTTGAGGTTAAGGATGTAAATAGGGATAAGCACCTAATCCCTGATTTCTTATTAAGGCCTCAAATAGTCTCCCTCATTCACAAAGATCAAACTATTCCTTTGCTTTACATGGCTTCCTCAACATCATTTTTTCTACTCCTTAGTCATATCTAAAGTATGAAGTACCTTCAGAAGTTTAATTTCCTACCAGTTACACTTAACTTACTTAATTAGCAAAAAAACAAATTCTTGAGTACCAATCTCTATTGGTAAAACAATATGGTCTAGTGTTCCTAAGTATTCTTGGGTTTCATCTAAAATACACATTCCTAAAGATTTATTTTGTCCTAGACTTTTCAATAGGAAATGATGGATTATGGGCTTGGTTAGAAGAATTTCTTACTTTTCTATGGTATTTCTATTTCCTTTAATATCGTACTAGTGGAAGTTCGTCCTTATAGTTTATGGTCTTGTTAGACAAAACTAAAGAAAAAAACTAGGAAGAACCCTCACATGGCAACATTCCTTGAATGGTTTCAATCCTTAAATCGTTGGATTTCCCCTTATCATGGCAAATATAAGCATTATGAGCAACAAATAACCCTAAATAAAAGAGTAACCTATACTCTCTATCAAACTTGCCTAGTTGGAACTGCAAGAATAAGAACAAGACATATGGCATGTCTCCATTTCTATGGAGAAAATCAATACTCACTATGCGATGCTCTAGACCACTATAAATAATTTTGTTAATTCCAAAGATTCATTTGTAAACCAAACAAAGTAATCCCTAAAAGAAATATGGTCGTTCTTAGCAGAAGATGCTCCTTGAGATTTTCTTCCATTTGGATATCACAAAATTCTAATGGCAGACAAAAGAAAATGGCTTGAAGCACCCATGCCACAATGTCTCTAAAGTGATTTGTTATCAAAAGTTTATATTCCTGATCTAGATTCCTAGAACCCAAATGAGGTGTATGACCACTTTATGAGACATGAAGCACTAAAGCCAATAGAAAAAGATTTCATTCATAGTGATGACTTAGAATATCACTATATGAATATGTCTCCGTCACATGAGTCTATCCATAGGTGAAATGCAATTGTATTATGCACATGTAAAATAAGTACGATGAGTGTGTTTGCTTTATTTTATCTTGCTTTTCTTAATGTGCTCCAGCTGTAGATTGAAAAATTGTGTGTTTTTGCTCCATCTATATTAGAAGCTTTAGTTTGTCTTATGAGGTAGAAAACCCTTTTCTAGAACACTGCCTAATATCAATAAAACATAGTGTTCTAAATATCCTCCTGCCTAAAGTTTTCCTATATCACCAAGCTCTTCTTCGATCAGTTAGTTTATTCATTCTATTACCAGTTTTCTATGTGTAGAGTACTAAGAGGACAAGTGTTTTGTTGAAGGTTTGGGTTAAGAGGTCATTGTTGTTAACACTAATCATAAGTATATTTCATATAGGCCAAATACCCTTACAAATTGACAAGTGGCATTCTCTTTTCATTATTTTTAAGATAAAAAGATATTTTATCAAAAAATGTAACCACAATAAATTCATTCATAAATGATATCATATGTTATTTAAACTCCAAAAATATAATTAATGATCAATATTTAAAATTTATTGACAATTATAATAATTAAAATAACACATTAATATCAATTGTATTCATTTATAAATTATGCCATAAATTATTTCATTGTATATATTTTAATGCTTAATGCGAATATAAAAAATATTGATTATTGATTATATTTTAAAATTTAATGACATTTAAAACATATTTATGAACACATACTCTATATAAAATACATATTTTATGAAAAAAACCATAGTCATTCATCCACAAATTATTAACAATTATTATTTATTGATTCTTATTGTCACAAATAATTTATTAATAACTATTCATTAATAAATGATTTAACACGTTAAATTAAGAGTCTCAAATTAAATTGCGAGTTACAATATTTTAATAATTATTAGTTATAATATTTTAAATAAAAATATTATTCATCAATGACAATTAAATTCATTCATAAATTATGCTATAAACTATATCATAAATTATTTTATTCTCTAAAAATATAACCACAATATATTTATCCATAAATTATGTCATAAATTATATCCTAAGTGTTTTAAACCTTCAAAAATATAACTAATGATCACTATTTAAAATTTATTTATCGGTTACAATATTTAAAATATCGCATTAATGACAAATACATTTATTTATTAATTATGTCATTTATTTCCTACACTTTTAATATTGAATATGAATATAAAAAAAATATTGATTCTTTAGTCCATTTGAAAATCAATGATATTTATAACATATTCATAAAAACATACTCTATATAAAGTACAAACTTTATGAAGAAAATTATAGTTACTATCTTTTTTACTTCACGCTTTCTACTTTATAATTTATGCTTTAGTTTTTTGTTTTTACCAAATACCTTATGTCAAATATCATGAGATTTTATTTACTCCATTTTTTGGCTTATATATTTATAATGAATTCAAATTAATTATTTATTTATATTTTTAATGAAAGATGACTTGATAAAAAAAAAAAAGATGACTTGATAAAAAAAAGACCAATAATAGTCCTTAATAGAGAATTTAAATTTAGATAAAAATGACCAGAGAATTAAAGTGAGGATGTTAGAAATTTTGGGATATCAATTTCAAACTAAAGTTTTAACAATACCAAGATGACTTTTGTTGATAAAAAGGCAATACAACTACATTTTTAACTTAAAATTAGAAAAATAAGTAAGACATTTTATTTATTATTTTATTATATATTAGTTTTCTTCCTAACTTCAACATAGACAAACTTCATTCAGTCGTCCTAAAAAAAATGTTGCAACTTCATTTTTGAGGATTGTTGGAAGAAGAAAAAAAAAAGAAATATCAATCAAATCAAATAAAAAATTAATCTATACTTCAAAGAACAAAAGTATTGAAATAAAAAAAATAGAAATCACATAAATAAAAGATCAAATGATGTGTTTATAAAAAATAAATAAAAAGAATAAAAATATTATTAAACTATCTAATTAATAACGTAAACTCATATATATTCTATTTATAATAGAACTAAAAAAAAATAAAAAAATAAAATTTATAACAAATGCTTATGAAAAAGAAAAAGTGAAAAATAAATATTCTATATCTAAATATATTATTCAAATAATAATAAAAATTCGATTAAAACTTTTTAATCCACAAAAAATGTACGTAGCACAAACATAAAACTATTCACCAATATATCACAGTTGTATTGTAACGTTGAACAAATCCTCGAGATTATTAAAATTAACGGTGATGTTGCACAAATCCCCATGATTATTCAAATTTTGGGATGGCATATTACTCTCATGCATTTGAACAAATCCTCTAAAATTGGCTGCAAAAAATGGGAGGTGGGTCTCATACATATAGATGGGTATTACAATAGCTTACTTGGATTCTTCGACAAAGGCGTAAAAGAAGGATTCGTCAAACCTTGTCCTAGGGATATTGTCATATCTGCTAAAAATGCTCAAGAGTTAGAAGAAAAATGGAGGTACTTAAAATACGCATTTCAGCTAATTAATATGATTTGAGTTAACATGCCAAGTGGATTTTTTGTAGTAAAAATTTGGAGTCTATCAGGAGTTTACAGGCCTGAATTCCACTGATGAGATGGGATAATTTATCGGAAGAATGAACTCGTTGTTTATACCATCAGATGATGGCAAAAAAAGAAAAAAAGAAAAAACAAAAGGCTAATTTTCCTCTAATGCGCTTGTGCAGGATTATATACCCCGGCATGATCAAGTGGTATCAAATTAAAGTTAGATAATACAATAAGCCAATGCAAATTTGCTCTCTTGTGATATCGTGAGAAGAGAAGAATTTTCTTTTTGGAAGGCTATCCTGATGACTGATTCTTTGCATGGCTAGTGCAACTGATAATACACAACAAATGATGCATTAGGTTGTCATAAATAGAAGCACACTATATTATGATGTCAATAACTGCACTTCTGCCTGCAAATATCTAGTGAGTGAGGCCTTATAGCAAAGGAAATTCTTCAAATAATATCCACGTCTTCAATAAGCTAACCAAAATAAATGGAAAATTTTTTCACTTCCACTCTACTTGAGAAAACTCCAACTTGGAGCTTACTGATGTACAAATCAGTATTAGGCACACAGATTTAATATAAATACAAGAACATACAGGAAAAAGAAAAGGACAACTCAAACAGTACTGAAATAGCGAAAGTGGACAAAAACATTGAGTAAGTGCTGCAAAATTAAGAGATTGGCATTCATCAACAGCAATAGCAGCATTTATGGTTCATTCAATTTAAGAAAAGATGAACATGCACAAAGCCTATATAAAAAATAGAAAGAATGAAACTGGTCCTCTTTCCCAGTGCTGGACCATCAGCATAATTGCTAACTTAGCCTGGCCACCAGCTCACGCACCTCAATTGGCATCTAAGAATCACTAAGCATATAGAGATGCGCAAGACCGTAGAGATCACACAGAAGCATAAAAGTTGATAGACTGACATGAAAGGACAAATTGCACCAGAGAAAAAAAAAAAATCTCCACTAAATGTAAGAAAACCTGAAAAAGAAAAGAACAGAAAATTGAAAATAGTAAATCTAGCATGGATTGGGAGTGTGTACTTCTTAACGAATCCTGAATAGTAGAGTGGTGACTTTTTAATGAATCCTGAAGATTTAATGCAACTGTCATATGACTTAGGCGGCAGAGATAACAATGTAGCTTCATCTAAGAGCTTGGATATGACAAGCTTTTGATACCAGAAAATATATGACATTACTATACAAGATCCTTTGTCTAAGCTCTGTAGTTTGTGGGGAGTCATCAAGTGTGTTGAGAAGACAGGTAATTGGTTCAGTACTCCACAAACCGGAATCTTTCAGGTGCAAATGGAGAGACATACAAAGAAATTCTCACCCAATAATATTCTAGCTCTTTTACTACACACGACATTTTTTCACTTCTGTTTGTAATAATTCATTCTCATCCTAAGGGGAGTAAAGGTACATTACAGGAAGGCAGTTTATTCTCAACTGTGCCTGTTGTGGTAAGAGAGATGAAATTTCCAATCATTAACAATAGATTTACTAAGCATTTTGAAGCTGTTAAAAATTTCATGACAAGTATAAACTTAGATATATAAGTCTCAATTTCAGAGGAATTCTGGGAAATCATAAGTAGCCATAATTTAATTTACTAACTAAACTATTACGATGAGCACATTACATTTGAACATACACCAAAAACCAGAAAATTCTTTAAAAAAAGATCATATGATAATAGCACAAAAAAAAAAAAAGTGGAAATACTTTGCATGTAAAAATACGAGAGAGAAGGAATTGAATAAAGAAATATATAGACAAACATTCATTCACTGCAGTAAAGATCATAAGAGAATAGAGCAAACTGCAAATTTATATTACAGAGATATGGTTGTCATGTTCAATTGCAATTGCAATCATCAATAAGATGGAAAACCAAATAAACAAGCTAGACAAAAATGAGCTCAATGGCATATTTCTGTAACTGAATCAAGAAGCAATGATGTGAAACAATCGTGAAAAATTAAGATGTAGCATCCAACCTTGTCAACGTGTATTGATCCCATCCTTGCAGTCACTTGTCAAATTATAAAATGGTTCAATTCGTGTCCTTGCCCTGTAAAGAACCTCAGTGTCCACAGCAACTCTCATATACCCATCAAACTCAACTGGCCGCCCATTATTTAAAAGCATTGTATCATTGTACCAATCACTTGTATTTCCCCACAATTCCTTGTAATCATCAAGCAAATGAACCTTAAAGTGAGATCTTAGCTTATCAAAGTAATTGTAGAATGGCTCATTGCTCGCAATATACAGATTCCTCCAAGGCTGAATCATCCCTTGAAGCTTTGTAACAAGTGCATCAGGTGAAGTATCAGCATCCAAGCGAGGCCAGATCTCCTTATTTTGTGCTTTCTTTCCTCTAATCACATGAACTGCATCAAAATCCCAGTCCATTTGCCCACTGATCTCAGTAACTATATTCATCAGTCTCTTTGATTTCCAAAGCGCATGCCATGGCCTCTGGATGTATTTTGCAGCTTGTCCTTCGCACACCCTGTACCAATAATTTTCTGGCTCCGGAGCATCAAACTGCCTCCATATAACAGTGCTCTTATCTTTCTTCAGTTGCATTGGCCTCACCTTATGGGTCACAACCTTCCTAACTGGCACTTTCTTCCTGTGGACACGATTCCATTTCTTCCAATCTCTCAAAAATTCACTCTCTTCTACAATTAAAGCCACCTCCTTAAGATGCTCAAAATCAAAATAATAGCGAAAATCTTTCTCCTCCTCATCCTTACCACTTGGATTATAGCTACCCGCCAAGCATAAACTCAAATCCATCACAAATGTCCTGTTCAAATACGTAACCTCCCCTAATCCACACAAGAAACTCCACATATAATGATTCATTCCCTTGCAATAATCCCCCCCTCCTGAATAATACAAGTACCTCCCTTTCCTAAAACTCATCTCCGATCCCCAGCTCAGGATTGTGTCATTTATCTCCTCGTCGCGAAATGATGGTGTAAGTTTCGGATTACTTCCACCCTTCTTAGTAGCATTAACCCTGGTCCTTTGCCTCCGGGCATTAATTCCCGAATGCCAACCACCCGCATGCACAATTTTATAAGTACAGTTCTCACCAAATCCAAACTTAAACCTCCTAAAATCCCTGTATTTCCTCCATGACTTCTCCTTCTTGTTTCTAAATCGCCATGCCACATCGCATTCATTCGGCCTTGATCCATTGACAGGAATTTGATATTCAAAAAGCACAATCGACTTGAACCACTTCAAATTAAACTTCTCAACCAATATAAGAACCCTTGGATCTGAGCAATTCACAACCTGCAAAGCGTCACAACCAATTGATGGGAGGGTCAAGTTAGTCACTTTCTCCTCAGATTTCTCAATCACCTGCTCAGTGATTGGTTCGATCATTAAGGCGGGTGGAACTGCAGGAGCAGACACGGTTTGTAAATCCTCACCAGTTTTGAGGATTCAATTGTTATTCTCAAAAGTGGCATTTTCATTTTGAATAAAGAGTTTAGTAAGGGCAGGAGCTGATTCCATCCATGGATCTGGAGGTTGGTAAGTTATAGCAATAACTGTAAATATCAAAACTACGAATATAAAAATTGAGAAACAAAGATTGCTTCTTAACTTTATCAGGTTTTGCCCTATAGCCTCAGTTGCTGGATTTGGATTTGTCTCTTTCATTGGTTCCTTAGTTTAACCTTGAAGAACCCAAATTCTGGAACCTACCCAGATCTTGAAATCGACCAAGAAAACAAAGAGAATCCAAACCTAAGTTTACTTTAGACCATATTCATTCAAGAGTCCTCTTCATTTCTTGTAGACGCAGTACTGAAATCATCGAGTCTTGAAACGAACCAAGAAAAGATAGAGACAGGATCAGAGATTTTACTTGCACAGAATTGAAACGGAGCTGAAGATTGATGAGATCTAAAAATTTTGACAAAGAGAGACCATAGGCGGAGGAAAGAATGGGAACGGTGTTGGCTAGAACTTACCAGTGAAAGCAAACAGAACACGAAATCTGTCTCTAACACAACCCAAAAGAAAGAAGAGTGAGTTGCTGTCCGCAGTTTGCCCCACTTAACACACACCTGATAATTGTTGGTGCCGCGCATTATAATCATGGATTTTGAGCTGTTGGTTTTTGGTTGATAATCAATACGTTTAACATGCAAATTAAATTTCTTTTTCTTTTTCTTTTCTTTTAAATTTTCCAGTTTATAACTATAGCCTATAGGGATGGGATAAAACCGGGCCAGAAGCCGGGGGAGACACACAGTGCACTGGATACAATGTGGATTAAAAAAAAAAAAATCCTCATAAATTTTAAATAGAACACGTTATTTAAAAAAAAAATCTTAGAAGATTGATCAACAAGCAAATCTCATAATTAAGTGCATTTTTCAATTTATTTTTATTTTTATTTTATTTCAATCAAATACATTTATTTTACATTTACTTATAATATTATTTTTTGATCAAAATTATTAATTTTTTTGTTTAATTGAGTTTTAACTTTTAATTCATATATTAGATTTAAAATTAAATTTTATCCTAATTAAAATAATAATTTTATTTTTAGAATATTCTAATTTGATTTTTTATTAAGTAATATAAAATTAATTTTATATTTTTATTAAAAATAATTTGTAACTCCAAAATAACAAAAGTTTAAATTAATATTTTAAAAAATCTCGAGAAAAATTATAATTAGCTAAATTTTTTTATCTAAAAATTTTGTATTTCATTCAATCTAAATAATATAGCATTTTTTATAACTTACAAAGAACTAAAATATAATTTTCTTTATTTATCAAATGGTTAATATTCAATTATTCTCAACAAGTAATTATTTCAAATAACACAAATTTTTAAATTTCAATATAACCAATAATTTTAAACTTGATTATAAGGGTATTGTCTTGTATTGATTAAATTTTAGATTGTATATCATTTTGTTTCGTAACATTATCTTGCTTTCTAAAAAAATTTGTGTATTTTTAATTTACGATTGAGTGTATTTATTTGGGTTTAACGGCTTTGATATTATAAAATTTTTAGTTAAAGCAAAAGAATACTAATTTTAAAAAAGAATTATTAAAACATATCAGATATTTACATCAATTTTATGAATTTAATAATTTATAAACAAAAATGATTAGTTTTATATGAATGATATAGTTAGGGATGGTCGTAGAAGTTTATCTGCAACAAATCACACCATTTTTCAATCATAGAGTGACCAAGGAAATATGAGTGCTTTATTGGCAATACCATAAAGAAGCTTGGCGTAGGTTTATCATCGAGTGTTCAAGTTCAAGGTAATACATTCTTAAAAGCCTTCGAATTGATCAAGTGGAGTTTTCACCAAACTTTGGTTGATATGAAAACTTCAGGCGAAGGTGGGTATCATCCAATAATGACTTGAAAAGCTCAACTCATCTTCAATTCATCAGAGCTTAGGTCTGAAATTTAGAAATGACCTATAAAAATATTAGGCATCCCAACTCTTACTTTTTTATTGAATCAAGAATTTGCTTTTAATTATTTCTTTTACTGGTTGATTTTTCGCATCTATCCACCTAATTAATTTATGTAAGGCATCACATCTACCATAGTGAGAAATAAAGAATAAGAAAATAAATTATTACAACTAAAGGTAGGGATACATAACCAAATGAAGGATGGATATGCAAATAATCAATTATGTAATCAAGCATATGGAAGCATATGGGAATAACAAGCTTTAAGAAAAATATAATAGAAGATAAAATAGGTTAGTAGCAAATAAAAAAAAATAGTGCCCTGAGAAAGATGTTTGTGCAAACATCTATAACTGGATGTACATACCATAAAGAATTTATACATACCTCTTATGAGAAGGAAATCTAAATAATTCACAATAACCCAAAACAAAAGCATCCATAATCATGTTATATATGTGTTCCTCATTCACTCATAACCACATGTTGCCCATAGATGCCTTAGAGGAGAGAGATGAATAAAGCAATGACAAGTGAAAAAAAATCAAGATTGGAAAATAAGAACCAACAATCACAAAGACACAAATTTTATAAAGGATCTGCAAAAGCTCCACCTACATCCTCTCCTTTAGATCACCCTAGATTACACTAGAGCGAATTTAAAGGGCACCGGTCAGAAACCTTTACTAAATAGTTTCTAGGCACTATTCAAGCCTATCCAAGATAATTTGCAAGTGTTATCTTAAACTGTTCACAATAATCTCTTAGAGATTATCCACCTAACCTAGATAAAATTATCACATTCATAGATATAAATATTATTCAAGAGAGAATCATTCACTAAATTGCTCTCAAGCTACTCAAATAGAAGATCAAATACTTAAAATGTATGCTTGAAAAGGAAAGGTGAAGAATAAGATAATATGATCACTTTGAGCTTTTAGACTTATTGTAAATAATTCTTCTAACTTCTTCAAGGTGGAGAAGATGTCCTATTTATAGTCCATGTGAGAAAAATTAGCTAGCACTTAGAAAATTTAATTTTTCAAGGTTTTTTAAAAAACTAACTGTTTGACTATGAATGATCCATACGCCTTTGCTAAACGAGCTCATTCATAGGAAAAAAAAACATGAGCTTTTAAGCTACTTTTTGATTTAAACGAGGATGTTTCATTTTGCATAGGTCATTCTAAAAGTTGATTTTAGCTAAATTTGAATTTCTCTAGCTTGTATAACATTACTCCTTAAGTTTGCCTTTTTATAAAAGGAAAGTGTTATTTGATATCATAATTTACATCTTCTATAGCCTAATCATCCTTTAAATACGTGCATTTACAACTTAATTTTGCACACAAATGGACTTAGTGCATGTTATGTAACATCCTCAACCCAAATCATATGAATTTTAATTATGTTATATTTGAATATATGCATCACATGGCATAAGCATGACAATAACACTTACATTATTACATTTAAATATGAATATGATGTTTGCATAGTGACCTTACATATTATCATATGTTGTGTGTTATAATATTCAAATTAGTGGTGTTTTGGAACTTATTAAAAGTATAAGGAGCATATGGGGATTAGGAGATAGATGGAGGTGATGAAGGAGTGAAGAAGATGGACTAAAGGGGAAAAGTGAACTTCCAACCAATGGAAATGAGACACCATAATTTTGTCTTATTACAATAGGTTTACAAGTGGAATTTTTCGCCCTTTAGGATTAGAATAGAGAGATTAAATGTGAGGGATAACAAAAGAAAGAGAGAGCCAAGGAAAAAAGAAAGAAAGGAAGAAGAAGGAGGAGGAGGAGGAGAGGGAGAAGAGTGAGCTGCCTAGGAAGGAATTCTAAGGTTTTATGGTTCTGGAAAAAAAGGTTAGTTAATTTATCTTCTTCCCATATGAAATTAATCCCTCATGACATGTTAATAATGCATGGTTATTAAGAATTATGGAGTATTTGAGGTGGAGCTCATGTATGGAAGTTGAAATCTAACAAAACAAGAGCTGATTGTGTTGGTTTTATTGCTAGAGAAGAATTTTGTACCCATGATTTCATAATCCTAGAAGAGAAATTAGGGAAAGTATAAAATAGAAGCATGTAAAACAATTTTACTTAATTTAGTGTGTGTGAGGAGATATGACTCTTTCATTAGGGCTAGTTCACAACCAACCGAAATCACCTCAGTTTTTCCGTTTTCATATATTTTGATGACTTTATGTGCTGATTTAGACAAAGTGTAAAACATAAAATTTATAGGGTTATATCTCCTATAAATACCTACAAAGCATTTTTACTTCATTTGTTGTGTGGAAAGAAATATGACTCATTGATTGTGACTGACCTTGCACCCAGATGAAACCTCATCAATCTTATTATTCTGTTTCCTAAGAATTTGATGGCCATAGATTCGAAAATTTATGATGTATTAAACTTGAAAGTTGTAGATTTATGTATAATATACATATATGTAAAATATTTTTGCCAAATTTGGCATGGTTGTTAAGATATTGCCCCTTTATCATGACTGATTGTCACCATGTTGAAAACCTACTCACCCTGAGATTGGTTATTTGTTTTGGTGACTTTATAGACTGAATTAAACAATGAGTACAACATGAAAAATGTTCCTTTATGTGTTCTCTAACTTGTGGTAAATCATTTTTGTAATTAGATTAGAAAGATTTTAGATATACCTAAGAATGTAAGACTACTTAGACTGAGATGACATTAAAATATGGCAAATTCATAAAATTGACCATAAATTATATAGTGCATATTTTGGACTAAATTTTGGATATGGTGTACCCATATATGTCTAGTTTAATTAAAAAAATAATCAGTCATTTGGATTTGTGAGTTAAAAGTAATCATAGAAATAACCTATCAAGTTCATGATATTTTACTAGAGCATATTTGCATAACAAGATGAAAATCTCACTTTATTATCATGGATTGATTTGGTGTATTAAAATAGGTCCTAGAGGTATTGAAGATAATAGTGGGCATAAGCCGGGACCATCCATGACTTAAAAAGCTTGAAGGAGGAGGTAAGTAAATAGCTAATGGTATTATACGTGTGATTGGTTAAATGCCATGAACATATACTCAATGGAATGAAATGTCGTTTAATGAGATGATATTGATGAATACATTGATGAAAAGATTATTATACTCTTGATTTATTTATTTCCATGAGACGTTGATAAATTATGAATTGGGAATGAGAGTATGTAGTGATATGAGCTGCCAAAGTTATGGGTATTGTTATTAGTCATTATATTGCTGAAATTTTGTTGGATTTATAGTTGATTTGTGGAAAGACTAATACTTGATGTTGTTAGGCAAGCAACACTATTCATAGCCTGTGTGGCAATGATATGTATAACAGTTTGTGTGGCAATAACATTCGATAGGCTGTGTGACAATGATATCTATAGCCTATGTGATAATAATATATAACAACCTGGTGGCAATAACATTCGACAGCTTGTATGACAATGATATCTATAGCCTTTGTGGCAACAATATTTATAGCTTTTGTGATAACCAAATATGAAAGTTTTTGCGATAGTGATATTTATAGCCTATGTGGCAATAATATATGACATCCTATGTGACAATAATATTTGATAGCCTGTGTGGCATTTAAGAGTAAAAACTCTTTATTTTGTGCATGAATATGATAATGAGTTATTTATGTTTAAATGTTTGCTATATTATTTGAGATTGAAGTATTGTTATGCATTTACTTACTGAGTATGCAAGCTCACTCTTTTGCATTAAATTTTCCTTCAGGAAGAGTAGACTAAATATTGCATCCAATTTATATTTCAAAGTTGTTGTCCAGTAGTCTAATAGAGGTGTGGCCAGTATGCAGTTAATTAGTATTTTAGTTTGTTTATCCATGTATACTTTGTTGTAAATAGTTACTATGTTAAGAAACAAGATACGTAGTGTGTGTGTGTGTGTGTGTGTGTGTAATTGAAATAAGGTCTTTTCATAACAATGGATAGAATGAGAGGATTTTAATGATATCGTGTCACTTTAGTATTCCATACATATGAATAAGACAATGCATCTACTTTATAAATGATTAATAATTGGAATGTCACATGTTATTTGGTATTTTATAGGTTTGGAAGTAAAGAAAAACACTTAAAAGGGAGAAAAAAGAAGTGCAGGACCATACTTCAAAATCGCTGGTCGTGTGTTGCTATGCTAGGATAATCTAGAGAGAAATCAAAATGCACGACCATGGACCATAATTATGTGTCTTGTCATCATAGTAAAGGCCAATGGGATCACACAACTATGCTTTGATGGCATATGGTTGTGCTCTTCATTAAGCTTTAATTTAAACTTATGATCTTCTCAATATTCTTTTCCTTTTCCTTCCCTCACAGCTTCCAACTTTGGAGACTGTTGGCCTAGTGCACCAAAAAAGAGGGTTGAATTAGTGGCTAATTTAAAAAATTAAGAAGAAGGTTAAGCTATTTAGGAGGTTGAGAAGGAGAAGAGAACAATCAACATAAAAAGTTTATAGTGGTTCGAGCGTTAACAAACCCTACGTCCACTCCCCAATTCTTCACAATTTGGTATTTCACTTAACTAAACTGGTGTTTTCAAGCTCACACCCAACTTATACAATGGCTCACACAAAACCCTTACACCTTATATTTTTAGGCTCTCACAAAAACCTCTCACAAGTGTTTTGGATAAGCTCACACATCAACCTTTTACAAGAGTTTTAGAATTTAGGCTAACTCTCAACCTACTTATAAAAAGTGTTTATTGCTCACACCAAACAATCAATAATACATAAAGAAGAGTAAAAGAATGAGTAGTAAATTGGTAAGAGTTTGGTTACAATTAATTGAATTTTGGTGGAGTATTTATAGTCACATCCACCAAAGAGACATTGCTCAAAAACTATCCCCAAATTTCCAAGTTGTGGTAGGTAGATTTTATATTAATGCTTATCAGGCAAAAGTCGTGATCGCTATTGTCATTTCGCAGTAGCGAATTTCCAATTTACATTAAGGAGTCGAAAATCATAGTAGAGAATCTCGTTTTGTGTCTAACGACTAGTCCACGTGTCTTTCATCCATTGGTTGTCAAGAAATATAGCTGTTGTGTTCAACCAACCATTTAAAAATCACAGTCACAAGCTAGCTTTGTCTTGGGCTTGACTTTGATTGTGAATTCCTTTGTTTGGTGAGGAAACTACAACTTCTTAAGTCGCACAATCGTGACCAAATCTTCGCCCTTGTGATTTTTGATTTCCAGCAGTTGCCTTAGACACTTGACATGTTGTGGCTATAGCTTTGGTTCCCTCCTTTGTCACTTTAAAATTTGCAATTGCGACCTTTAATGTGATAGCCATTGTGAATTCCTCTACGAATCAACCGATACTCTTTCAGCTGAGTCGTGGCTGCAAATTCGCCTGTGAATTCCTCTGCCTTAGCTCCGTCCATCCTAATAGCAATGTCACAGTTGTGATTTCATCCAACTTCCAATGAAGGTAAATCTCATAATTTATAAAATAATACTTACTCAAAGTATTGTAACTGATCAATCTCTATTGTCAATATCAAAAAAGGCTTATGACATAGGGTTAATCAACCTAGTCTAACAATCTCCCCCTTTTTGATTTTGATAACTTAGTTTGATCTTAAAGAAAAATAAATGCATGAGTTGTGAAGTTGGGATGATGAATGATCAAATAATCAAAAAATAATTAAAAGATTTTAAACATGATCAAATAATGCGAAGTATTCTAAGATAGAACTTACTCCCCTTCAACTTATGCTTTTCTTATGCATAAAGCTCATTTTCTTTCAATTTATTTCAATGCTATTCTCTTCCCATTTGGCAAGATAAAAAAGAGGGTAAGTAGTAGAAAGTAAAAGAAGTGCATAAATTGAGATAAAATAAACATAAAGAGCAAAAACAACAAAGATAATGTATAAGTTGAAATCATATAACAATTGAGACAATAAATGGCAAACCAAACATCTTTATTGATTTAATAAACTGTAGGATCGACAACTTTACATTAAGATCTTAAAAATATAAAAAGAAACCCTAAATACAAACTAAAAGATAGGAGAACTATCATCATCTCCAGAATCATTCAGTTCTTCATTATCTCCTCCACCTTCAACTTCATCACCCTCCTCAACCTCTTGGTTGTCATTCTCTTTCAATGCGTCCTCCTAATCCTCAAAATCTAAAAGATGGCAAGGAGGAGCACCTACTTTCTCATGTAAGTCCACCAAGTCACTGTGTAGGTGGGAGAGGAGGAAAAACCGTCTCTTCAACATCCTCATCATCTTATCCAATTTCTTGTTGATGAAGGCAAGCGAGATTTTGGTTTTGGGCTTAGGTTGGGGAGGTGGAATAAGTTAGGCTCCCTCTTTAATGGCAAACCTTTTTTCTTTTAGAGGCTTAGGAAGAATCTAATTTCTTGGCTCCAAAAGCACCTAAAGTGTATGTGTAAGAGTCAAGATGAATGGCTTTTGCATTGATAAGGTAGGGGAGGTCTAAAAAATTTTGGGAAGGGAGAAGCTTTTTAGTGAGGATTTTTTCATTTTCTCATTAAGAGCACCCATTTATTGGTAGATAATAGTGACATGGGAAGAGATAAAAAATTGACTCTTGGGTTTGGTGCTCATGTGAATCAATTGATCTATAAGATAGTGATTAGTTTGTATGGGTTTGTTTATGTAAGGTAGAAAAGAAAAGCAAGATCCTTTTGGGATACCTTTTCATTACCATCACTTTTTGTTTTAACAGAGAAGGTGATGATACAATGAAATAACCAAAAAGGGAAGGTTCAAATGTATTTGGCTAAAGAGGTTTTAGGGTAATGTTTGGTCTCAATGGAAATTTCAGACCAAAACTTGGAATATATGGCATCAAGAGCGGGGATGATGAATGGAATGTCATCTTCGACTTGAAGATTGAATAGATTAGACAATTGTTTGAAAGTCATGAAGAAAGGGTCTCCAAAAGCACGAAATACTAACCTATATTGGTGAATGTAAGATTCTGCTCTTCGACTTAGAGTCACGGTACACATGAATTCTCATATGATTTCCTCATATTTGGGCTCGTCAAGAAATATGAATTCATTCCATTCTAGGTTTGAAAGAAATGTGTGGATCTCCTCTTTGATTCCTAATGACTCAAGAAGGAAAGTGGATGGGATATTGTTTGGTAAAATCATCTTGAAAGCATTCATTTGTACCAATCTTTTTCTATTTTGTTACCTTTTTCATTAAGTGTAGAACCGATGATCAAAAAGGTTGTGCCACTGCCTTTCCCTTCTCTGCTCTTGAAGCTTTCTTAGGGGCCATTTGTGAATGAAGAAAGGTGTGAAGGTTTTGAGATTAAGGGAGAAAAGAGATGAAGATATTTGGTAGGAATGAATATAAACACTATTTGAGGGGTATATATAGGCCAAGAAAGAGTGCGAAAATGACTAAAAATGGTCATAAATGAATTAAATGAAGGAGTGCAATTAGTTAGCAATCAAATCACTTAAATGTGTAGCAGTTACCCAAAGTTTGGGACCGTGACCTGCAAGTCGCGATCGCTAATTCTGAAAAATGTGACTAACAGACAAAAAATCCTTAGCAAACAGCATATTCAATGGTCAAAAGATTTAAAATTTGAACAAATTCATGGTGGGGATTGAAAATCGCGATCACAAATTAATGGTCGATAACAAAATGAAGAGTACCCATAATTCATGACCGTGAACTAAGGAATAATGACCGTATATAAGTAAAAAAAGATAACTAAGAAAAAATAAGACTTGATTGTCTAAGCTGTGATCCACTTAATATTTTGATGTCCAACTTATGCAAATTGGTATAGAAAAGCATAATTGCACACAAAATTAGGACATCTAAAGAGATAAATATCATATGCAATATCCATAGTAATCATTCAATCAAGGAATTATATAACCTACAAAAAGCATTCTAGAGAGATCAATATTTCACTTCAGGGAGCTTTTATCAAACATTTACAATTCTCTCTTAATGAACTTCATCCTTTATTCATTGAAAGGCTTTGTGAAAATGTCCACAAGTTAATGATTTGTGTCTATAAATTCCAACACTACATCATCATTTTGGACATGATCTATAAGAAAATGATTCCTAATGTCTATATGTTTACTCATAGAATGTTGGATGAGATTTTTAGAAAGATTTATTGCACTAGTGTTGTCACATTTGATGGGAATGTGGTAAACAACTTTGTCATAATCCTTTAATTATTGTTTCATCTAAAGGACTTGGGTGCAACAACAACCCGTAGCTATATATTCAACTTTGGCGGTTGATAAGGCAACCAAAACTTGCTTCTTACTAAACCATAAAACTAAACACTCTTCTATAAATTGGCAAGTTCCAGAAGTACTCTTTCTATCTAGAAGACTGCCAGCATAATCCGCATCCGAATAACCTATGAGGCTAAATGAAGAATCTCTAGGATACCACAAACCTAAATGTAATGTGCCATATAGATATTTGAAAATCCTTTTAACAACATTCAAATGAGATTCTTTGGGGCAAGATTGAAACCTAGCACACATGCATACACTAAACATTATATCAGGTCTAGAAGTGGTGCGATAAAGTAGAGAACCGATCATACCTCGATATCTATTCTCATCAACTGACTTACCTGATTCGTCATCGTCCAATTTGATGGTAGCACTTATTGGTGTTTTTTTTTTTACTTTACATCCTTCCGTGCCAAATTTCTTAAGAATGTCATTTATGTATTTGGCTTGATTGATGAAGATCTCTTCTTTGGTTTGCCTAATTTATAGACCAAGGAAAAACTTAAGCTCTCCTATCATGCTTATCTCAAATTCCCTAGTCATACACTTAGCAAAATCCTCACAAAGAGATTCATTAGTAGCACCAAAAATGATATCATCAACATAAATTTGCACTATTACAAATAAAGTTGTATCAACCTTCCCCTTTTCAAAATCATTTTGCAAAAGAAAAGAACTAAGCCTTTCATACCAAGCTTTTGGAGCTTGTTTCAAACCATACAAGACACTATTGAATTTGACAACATAATTTGGAAAGGTATGTGATTCAAAACCAATAGGTTGTTCAACATAAACTTCCTCCTCAATAGCACCATTTTGAAAAGCACTTTTGGCATCCATTTGAAATGGTTTGAAATTCATGTGACATGCATATGCCAAAAGAATCCTAATGGTCTCTAACCTTGCTACGAGGTATGGGTTTCATCATAGTTAATGCATTCCTCTTGGTTGTAATCTTTAGCAACCAATCTAGCCTTATTGCTAATGATGAACCTTTGTTCATCTAACTTATTCCTAAACGCCCATTTGCAGCCTATAATTAGGTGTTTCTTAGGCTTAGGAACAAGTTTCCACTCATTGTTTCTCTCAAATTGGTTGAGTTCCTCTTGCATAGCAATCATCCAACTCTCATCATCAAGAGCCTCATCAATAGATTTTAGTTCAAATTGAGAAATAAAGGCAAGATTATTATCTAAAGTATTGAGTTGAAATTTAGTACTTACACTCTTTGAAGTATCACCAATGATTAAGTCCTTAGGGTGATGCTTGGAAAATCTCCAATCTTTGGGAAGATCTTGGTTTGATGATTTCACTTGATGATGTTGATGATCTTTATCTTTTCTTAATGATTTGCTTTCATCATGGTCTTCATCCTTTTCTCTTGTAGTATCCTTCACATCTAATTTCTCAAAATCACCTACAATATCATTAACCAAAGAATCTTTCCCACGATCAAGCTTTCTAGATTCATCAAACATAATATTCATAGACTCTTTAATAATCATTGAACTTTTATTAAAGACCCTATAAGCTTTGTTATTAGTGGAATAACCTAAGAAGATACCTTCATTAGTTTTTAAATCAAAATTTGTAAGATTATCCTTGGTATTCAAGATATAATACTTACATCTAAAAACTCTTAGGTATGATAACTTAGGTTTTCTACCATTTCATAGCTTATAAGAAGTTTTATTGAGAATAGGTCTTTTGAAAACTCAATTTGCAATATAACACGAAGTATTGATAGCTTCGGCCCAAAAGTAATTTAGCAATGAATATTCATTGAGCATAGTTCTAGCCATCTTAACGAGTGGCTTATTTTTCCTCTTTACAACACCATTTTGTTGTGGTGTTTTAAGAGTTGAAAAATTATGAAAAATCCTATTCTTTAGACAATAAGATTCGAAATACTCATTTTGAAATTCTTTTCCATGGTCACTTCTTGTGGAGGAAATGAAATAACCCTTTTCATTTTGAATTCTTTTTGCAAAAATTTTGAAAGCATTAAAACTATCATGCTTATGAGCTAGAAAGGAAATCCAAGTAAACCTAAAGTAATCATCAACTAGGACTAGTGCATAATGTTTTCCACCTAAGCTAGTACTCCTAGTAGGTCCTATCAAGTCTATGTGAATTAATTGAAGAGGTCTAGATGTACTTATAATGTTCTTTGCTTTGAAGGAAGACTAATGTTGCTTCCCCATTTGGTAAGGACCACATGTCTTGTCTCTAGAGAACCTTAACTTAAGAAGACCTTCCAATAGCTTTCCCTTTGATAAGCTTTATAAGAGCTTTATACTAGTATGTCCAAGTCTTTTATGCCATAGCCAAACTTCATTACTAAGAGACGTAAGACACTTAAAGGGTTGGTTAACCAAATTATCTAAGTCAATTAGGTAGGTATTGCCCTTTCTTTCACCCTTAAAGATTACCTTTTTATCCACCAAAGTGGTAACTCAACATTTTCTAGGGTCAAAGATGACTTTATTACCTTTGTCACATAATTGACTTACATTAAGTAAGTTATGTTGTAAGCCATCAACAAGTAAAACATCATTAATTAAAGAACAACCATTCTTACCAATGGACCCAATACTAATCACCTTACCCTTAGCATTGTTTCTAAATGTGACATTGCCACCCTCATTTTCCTTTAAAGCCATAAATAGCTTCTTATTGCCCATCATGTGCTTTGAACAACCACTACTTACATGCCAATCATTTGATTCATTAGTGGCTACCAAACACCCCTACACAACACAAGTAAATCATTTTTACTTTGGTACCCAAGCATACTTGGGTCCTAGGGGGTTAGGTTTTGAAAGATCCTCTGACTAGAGGTGTGCCTTCCTAATGTAACAATAAACATTTATGTGTCTGTACTTCTTATAATAGTGGCATTGGAGTTTAGATCTATGTGTCTTTCTCCTGTGCATTGCTTTGGTATGAGTGTGGGATTTCCTTATACCAATATGTTGGACTAGGATAATTAATCCTAGGTTTAAAACTCTTTTGATCTTGACAAAGTAGATTGATCATCACTAATGTTTCAAATAAGTATTGATTTTGCAGAATTGAATCATTCCCTTTAGAAGAAATAAAGAAGTTGATGAA
>CATIWR010235774.1:0-18537 GCA_949677035.1 Omphalea diandra | reverse complement strand
AGGTATAATGAACTTCACATTTCTGAATCATATTTGAGATGTAAACTTCATCAGTTTCTGGAGAATCAACCATCTCTTTCAACACTTTCTCTCTTCTTAATCCCAATTCTTTCATAACATCCGAAGCTTCAAAGTCGTATGAAATCTTCAACTTTGGAATCTACATCCAAGATAGCGTGTCTTTTCACGAATTGTTACATTGAAACAATGAATATCTTATCCCAGATAAAGGCAAAAACTTTCGTGTTAATAGATTCTGCCCAGGTTAAAACAGGTATTTCGTATAGCATTTTTTTGAACCAAATTTCTCCACTTGGTATTAACAAAATCACAGAATAATAATCAGTCGATGATGATTCATTGCTGCTTAAATTTGCAAGAATTAGAAGCAACTACTTAAGACACTGAAAATAAAGAAGCAAACACGGGAAATTTCAAAAGAATTAAAAGTTGCAGAGCACAAGAAATCAGGCAGACCACAACCCAAATGGAAGAAAGCTTTACACTTATATTCCAAAAAAGAACAAGTTTCTTATAATTTGATAAATGTGGTTACGCAGATCCCTTGTAGAACAAAGATGAATTGTACAAATATATGTCGAACAAGCACATATGGCAGACTGACAATTCACTTTCCCTGACCTTGCTGCACAATGATATTTTCAGAACTTTTTAACTACTGATACGAATAGATGGGATTAATTCCTGGCTATCTCCAATGCCATTCAAATAAGGTGGTTTGCCAGCTCCATAATAGAAGTATGCCATTATCTTTGAAAACTCATCTGCAGTTCGAATTGCTGAACCAGAGAAAACGACAGGTTAGAAATCCAATCCCTCAAGTTGCATGATAGAGCATAGCTAAAGCAAGATTGAAGAATTACTTTTGTCACGGTACAAGATCTTCCCTGCTTTGGTGAAAATAATTTCTGGGAAGACTGACACTTTTAGAGCAGAAACCAAATCAGTCTCAATGACAGCATCAATAGCAACACACTGAGATACAACATGATAGAATGTCAGAGTCAACAACCTCCTTAAAGGCATGAAAATTACAAGGGACAATAACTTACTCTTGGTGAAGGTAGCCTGCAGTCCCATATAATGTTCACAGCCTTCTCCAGTTCATCTCGAACTTTTTCATTTTCTTTTGGTCTGGTAAGAATATAAAATTAAGATAAAGCCATAGCAAGTTAATTCTGGATGCATCAAAGATTGAATTGAGGAAAGTATTTATACTGTCTAAGGTTTCCTTAGCAGGCATAAGGCAGAGCATCGCACAAAATCATACAAAAACAATCATATTCCATGTCACCAAGTAAACAAACAAGTCTTTCTTAAACTTCAGCCATAAAAAGAAATTTCAGGTAATACACGAGAGAAGCTCAGCATTGTAAGAGGATTAGAGCTTCTCATATCTGCAAGTAAAGAAAATCATATTGTTGGCAATGACAGTAGATAAAAATCAGATGAAGTGATCATCACGACATTAACTAGGCTCTAGGAAATTTCGAAGCGATAGGAAAAGAAGCTACCAAAAATGAAGCTTTGATCAGCTAGTGAAGCCACAAAGGACAGAATGAATCTTCCTTTGACTTACAGCAGAACAAATGTAATTTTGTCAACTTCAATAAGCTATAACCCAAAAGAGTATAAAGTAAAGTAACCTTTTATAGCGATTATGTACAAGGACAATCAAAGGACTGATATCTTTGAACACTTCCTCCTCCCATTCTGCAGTGGTAATGTCTTTGATTGGACGAATATAATTATCATCTTGCCACACTATCTCATTCTCACTATCATAGTTCTCATCATCATCCTTCTTGACATTCTTGATAGTTATCTTGTTAAAGAATTGACCCAAGTTGAATCCCCACCCATCAGCATCTTCAGGCCAATCAGGATCATCTTCTTCCACAACAAGGGGGTAATCATCTAGGAGCTTTTTCATTTTTATCTTCTTTGCGTCAGGGTCATGCTCCTCCTCAACATCAGGATACTTATCCATCACTTCTTTAATCTTTCTTCTCCATTCACGTCTCTCTTCAGCATCCATAAGATACGGGTCATTTACCTCACCTTTTTTTGGTGAGGAATCATCATCATCATCCTCATCTGTGTCGCTGGATTCTTCCCATCGCTTTTTCTTTCCATCATCAGACCTTAGTGTTTCCGCTGAACCTTTACAAATTTTGATGAGTAACTAGAACAACAGGCAGAAATTCTAATGTCGCTTTGTTTTGATTCTGAATGAGTTCCAATACCAGGAAGTAAAAGAAAATCTTTCAATTTGAACCCATTTATTGGTGAAAACAACTTCTGCAACCTTAGCGTATGTTGCAATGCCATTTCTACAAATAATTTTACATTCCAAACTGACATTAGCAGGTAGCAACAATGGATTAGCAAATTAACATATCTAGCAAACAATAGTTTAAAATCCAGCACATGATTCTTTCAAGTCACATCACTGCAAGATTAGACAAGTATTCACACTGAAATTTAAAAATTCATTTTGGGTCACTTATAAAGTTAAAAACAGCGTGCCAAAATCTCATTGAAGATGTAATTGAGCCTACAAGCAATTCACAAGCAATATAACCATTGGCTTTCTCAAGTTGTAGAATCACTTGGGTCTCCACCAATTCATACTCCTGTTGAGGTCTTCTGAACAATTTTGAGTATTTAGCTTATTTTAGCCCAAGCAAAAAAAAAAAAAAAAGAAAAAATCAAGCAACTGAATAACTCAGTTAATTCTCTAAAAGAACCTTGATATTTGCAGGAAAATGAAGAAACCCAGATTATAGAAATATAATGTTGTCTATAAAGAATCATAGATAACTGGACATATATAAGCAAAAGTCTCACCAAGAAAAACTTCCTCACCAATTGCTCTTGAGTGAGAAGACAATGAATCTTAGAGTGATATGATTCTGCTTCCTGTGTTTGTTTTCTTCTAGTTATTATCAAGGCCAAAACCGTTGCATGCGTTAAAACCGCAAGAGCAACTGACCCCTTTGTCTAGTTGAATGGGATAAGCCCCTCGAACCACTTATACCGTCATAAAAAGAGATTTAGAATAGTGTTATACTTTTAAGGAAATAAACAATTAACATTAATAATATAATTTCTATTCAAACTACGAAGGAATTTTAATGGTTAGATTAATAATATTAAATTTTTTAATTTATTATTTGAAGAGAGATTTATTTTATTATCTTTAAAATATAAAAAATTATCATAAAATTTTTTTAATAATATTGCCATTTGCTATTTATTATTTAAATATGTGACCATATTGTAAAAGATAACTTTATTTTTTATTTTTATTTTTCTAAATGTGATATATATTATATAAAAATTAATTTATATTTCAAAGTATAAATATAAAAATGCGAATAATCGATCTGCTAAAATTGATTATTAAATTACATTAATATCCAATATTTTAAAATTGATTTAAATTTTTAAATTTTAATTTGAATAGAATAAAAAAACAACAAACCAAGTCCTTATTCTTAAAATCTTAGAAAAAAAATGATCTTATCTTTTTGATGCATATCTTAATATTCAATTTATATTCTTGAATAATCTCATTTTTAATTATTCAATTATTTTATTTTAACAAATTTAATGTTAATCAGATTAATCAATATTTATATATTTCAATGCAACAACAAAATGTCTTTTTTGAGTTTCATCTATCTTCTATTGTCTTTGATTTTAAGTCAAGTTTTTAAAGAAATCACTTTGTTTTTCTTGAAAAGGTAAGGGAGATGTCACAAGACAAATTTGAAAATTTTTTTTATGGAAAACGTCATGCGCCTATTTTATCATTTTTTTAGCACAAAATAATTATGTGCTCGAATTCCGCATTCTCATTCTTCCATATTCTCTTCCGCTCTTATTTATTTATTTATTATTTTTTTTTTTCACTTTAGTTGAGTAAATGTGCATACTTTCCTACTAGAAGTTAGCCAGATTTATACATGACCTGCCTGATTTTTTTTTTTTTTTTTTTGCCCCTCTAGATTCCTGTGACTGGTTGCAGGGTTTTGATTGAATTTGGCCAAAAAATTGTTAAGGGATGAATGCCAATGTCGGACAAGCATGATAGCTTTGATTTGCAGTCTTTCATGGAAATTACAAGTGCCTGCCAGCCAGTTAGATGATGCAGGAGTCCAAGAACTGGCATAAAAGGATCAAAATGGATGTACCAACATCCAAGAACAATCAAAAGGATTGTACAAAAATGTTTAAGGCGAGTTTGGCTCACATGATATCTCCGGCTCATCGGTAATTAGTGATGGGAGAAGCCATGTTAAGAAGCCTACATTAGTTTCCCCATTAAATCTCTGGCATGAGTACTCCGCCAACATATTCCACAGCTCTCCCACAGTCCATTCATGTGCAAGAATCCACTGGCTCACCTGCATGTACACGGGTCACAGACCATATCCAGCATTACAAGGAATTTTCACCATCTGCTCTATATAATGTAGCGGTACCTTATCAATGTTCTGCAGTGCCTTGATGCCACACGTGTAGTAAAGAACAGAAGGTCTCAATGCCTGCAAGTGCAGCATTCAGCTTCACAGAAAGGTTTTGTCTTGAACTAAAAAAATAAGAATAAGCAAAATTTTTCTATTCTTGCATGAAGGTATCAATCTTACAAATTTAGTTTCAGAGATTATTAATTTATTATGCCCCTTCTCATTCAAATAAGCGTTTTTGAAAAAAACACAAACCTAATTGTTGGGTTTAACGAAGGTTACTTGTTCTACAAGAAACTAATTTGTTACTACAATGGCTAAGTTCTAGAATACATTACCTGCGAAGCTGCTAGCCACTGAATTACAGCCTTTAGTTCAGGATCTCCTCCAAAGGCACCACAACCCCAGTTCCCAGTTGCAATCCCTATTTTATCTTCCTGGTATTGGCACCAGCTAAGCTTCTCGACAGACTCTCCACCCACTCCATTTACAGACTCACCTTCATACATTTCAATTTCAGCGGAGGCTGAGGAAGCTTCGCTTAACTATTACAAAGCATAAGAATGATAATAAAAGAATGGCACTAATGAATGATGGCACTGAATTAACAAGCATACAGTTGAATTTTCATCATTCCAGATAGAAAATAGGGTTAATTACAAAAAAAAAAAAAAAGAAATCAATCTATTACTCAACTTTCAATACTAACCCTAGATTAGAAATGATTACAATATAAATTCCAACCCTTTCAAATAGTTCCAATGCTAAACCTAAACAATGACAATATAAAGCCCAACCTTTCAAAGCACCTAGAATATAAAACCCAGCCATTTAACATGCTTACAATTCAAGTATTTTGTCAGTTTTAGCAAATTCAATAAACTAAAAAACACATGGCAAGGATTCTTTTTTTTTTTTTTTTTTTTTTAAAGACAACTCTATTTAAATCCAATCATACAACTGGATCTGATCCATTTTACAGAAAATCCACCTAAAGCTCAGATCAAAATTGGGCTCAATCACAAAATCAACAACAATCAATTCTTGACATCTGCATTCTATTTTGTTGAAATACGTTAAAATTAATAAAATCGTCGAATGGAAAGAGTTTTAAACGGTTAGGGTTCTATTGTCAATGTCTATAGTGCAGGGCCAGTATTGAAAATTGAGTAATAGGCTGAGGGTTTTTTTTCAAATTTTGACCTAACCCTAGAGAATGACTTCAATTATACTGCATACATAGACTTAGCCATATTAGTATCTCTAGAGCATTGAACTAAAATGACAAAAATGAAACCCTATTATGAAAGTCTTTAAGAACTCACACCAGAACGTTATTCTTGGATATGACATTGGAATCTTTTTCTTCTTGAAACCCTGTATTGTGATGATCACATTTGGATTGGTCCAAAAAGCCGCAGAACGCCTTATTGATCTCCCTGCCAAAACCAATGTATAGAAATCAGAATAGTTTATCAATAGCAGAACAATCAAAATTAATTATCCATAGATGACTTGCAGGATTGCACATGAATCCTTGCTATGCTAGCAGATTTAACTTAAGACCTCAACGGATAAAACCAATTTAAAGGATTACATACACAGCCAACAAATCTTAGAGAAAGGGTAAGGAGCTAACAGAGAAAGCCATGATTAGGTCTGTGATAAGTTCAGTTGCACTTCTAAAACTATCTCAGTATACATTTTGGGGAGGTAAAGAACTTGTTCACAAGCCTAATCAAACAATTTTGTTAATCTAATTTCATCTATAAATTCTGTACTAATATCTGACACAATTTTCTTACCCTATTGTGCTGCATGACATTGACACTTACCTTTTGTCAATCAAATGGATATAAGATAATTTTGACAGAGCAATATGGCTGTCTTGCTGTGCTTATTCAGTATACAAAACATCATTTTTACAATTAAAATCAAAGACAAGTCTCTTTGCCAAGGAACTAAGCTCTCTTTTTAAGCATTGCACCAAAGAAACACAGGATTCTCTCAAAATCAACAAGTAAAAGGGTTTCACAAAAAACAGCACACAAGAATACAAAAAATCTAAAGTTGAAGAGGTCTAATAAACAACTAAAAGCATGCTAACCCTAAAACAAACCCACAGGAAGCAAGCATGCTTACTTCACATATTAAAATATAATAGTTGCTTGTAATCATTATTTTCTACCTTAAACTCAGGAAGCAAGCATTCAATTGGATTTGAGGGTTGAAGTCATCCTTTTGAGTTGGCCTGACAACTACTTAAAACTTAAGAGATTTAAGAGAGTCACTAACACAAAAAAAAAAAAAAATGCAACACCTTAAGCCTTTTGGTTCTTCCATCTATTAGACCAACTTTAATAAGAAGAAATGCAACTTTAAAAATTAGAAAAAACAAGATAAAGGGTAGCAATTTTCCTAAAGCTCATAGATAAAGTCTATAATGCTCAAAGCTTCTAACAATCTTTGGCTAACAATATAAAGAAAAAAATAGCATCCTTCATGAACTATATATCAAACGTTGAAAAAAAATTTAATTGACATACCTCAGGAGGTAGTTAAGTTTATATTGCCTCCTTCCTGGATTACATAGTGCATCTATAGCAACAATCTTTGTATTACGTCTTCCAAACCTATCAATGTTCCTTTTGTCCACATAATCACCAGAAAAGCGAAATGAAGAGGCATACCTACATCACACAGAGAAGAATATGGCAATTGATAAGAGAACTGAAACATAATTCATTAGAAACAGAAATATTATACACATCATATTGCATAAGAATTAAACTTTGTCAACATCTATTAAGGATAAGGAAAAAATTAGAAGAGGCACATCCATTTGAACTAGTTAATAAGTCATCATGATCACTTTTATCCTAAATCTGAAAAGAGTCTCTTGGACCAGTGGGAGAAAGGACAGATATAAACATAAAATTACCACTAATGCATGTAAAATTAGATTGGCTGATTATATATCCCTGCTTTGAATTTCATTCAAATCATTCCTTGAGTAATATTTACCCTGTGTAATTAGAGAATCTTTCTGGGCCCACAATTTCTATAGCCTCATTGTCTTCCATGCAAGGCAAGAAAATCATGCCGGCAATTAATTCAGGATTGATCATGAAACGGATCTCTTCCTACATAGATGATAAAGAGAACAAATATTATAAGAGGACAGACCCAACAAGAACACAAAAAATGATGACCCTAATGGCATACACAAACACAGCAAAGCAAATCATGCACACATAATTAGTAAAAGTTTATACCTCATATTATAAAGAGAACAAAATATTATAAAGAGGACCCAATCTATTTGAAGTTTCAACCATGAAAATAGAACTTAATTATTTACTAATAGTTATACCTGTACACAGCCGCTGTGAAGAGCACCACCTCCAAGATACTTATTAGCAAAATCCACTTCAAGGGCTCCACTGGACTGATCTTCTATAAAGCCTGAACGGTGGACCTATATAAATGTAAGAAACAATGCAGGAAGTAATTGTCCACAATCAAGAGCAAAAATAAACAAATTAGACAGATAATTTTCCATGAATCAGTTAATTTGAAATTAAGCTAATCAATTACCAAACTGATCCATTTGTTACCTTACCTCAAAAGGGCACAGTGGTGCAACAGATTCATTCCAAAAATCAGCCTTGGGATAAGAAATACATTGAGGAAGTTGTCCCAAAGGAAGAACCTTCCTGTTAAATGATACCAAGCCCCCAGGTCTGCAAGAACATATCCGTTCAAAATAGTGAATAATGCACTTTATTTTGCTCTCCTGCTTTTCACTGTAACTGTCATACAGGTTCCTACAAAGCAATAAAAAATCAGATGAAAGTCATTCCACATTAAGAAAAAAAAAATGACAAGATCTTATAGTTAGAAATTGACAAAGCAAAGCCGAATGTTAAAACTAGATAATTCAATGATCCCTTGATACCACATCAACAATGAATTTTAAATACTATGCAACTTTTTAGGATCATTAAATTTCTGACCTGCTTCTAGTATTGAATACCTTAACCTCTTCCCTCTTCTTTTACAAGCCAAATAGAAAGATGTGAGCTTCCAGAGATTCAAGGACATTTTCATATACATTCTTCTAGCATGTGAAATTTGGGTAGTTTAAGGATATCTCCATAAATACATCTTTTAGCCTTCCTAGAATAGTACATATTCCACTCTTCCTCCTGGTAATTTCATACACAATGCTGTGCTCTTTAACGTACAGGTTTTTAACTTCTAAATAATAGTTTTGGTCATTGTATTGCGGTATGAAGGTGTTAGGCACACAGTATACAGTAACAGCAGGCAATACCATGAAAAAAAGACTCAAAAAATGATGTCGTTAACAAGAATTCAAATAGATATATAATACTACTGATAGTTCTAACACCCAGAATGATTACTTATCAAAAGAAATAATAATTTCATAGTTTTAATTAATATTCTCAAAATCTATCAATAACAACCATTGTTTGAACACAGATAAGCTGATAGCAAAAACAAAGGCTCCCATTATGCTCAGGCTTTGCAAAAAGAAAATAGAGGAAGGACAAAAAGGTGAATACACCCTTTCATTTGATCTCTCCCTCAGGTTTTCGTCTTTCTCTCCCTCTCTCTCTCCTTCTCCTCTTCTCATATATACACACATAAAAAATTGTTTCACCTCCTCTCACCTCTTGACATCGACCATGTTTGGCACTGCAGGAAGGCTGCTTAAAGAACTTTGTTTTTACAACACCTAGTGCCTGGCAAACCATGATTTAGGTCATCTAGAAAAGCTGGACTTTCTAGGCTTATTACAGTCTATTGGAAGCACTCAATATTTTTCTTTTAAATGAATCAGCTAAACCACAATATTCCTTTGAGTTAATATACCTGATAAAGGTAAAAAGAACAAATTTACGTCTTAAAAATAAAAGCTAGTAAGGACAATCTCATTTTTACTTCATGGTAAGGATTTCACTATCCTTTTAGGCATATGCTCCCAAATAAAGGTATATGAAGCAAACATATTAAAGTTCTAATTCTAGGAAATCAACATCATAACCAAGTGCATTTGAAGGATGCTTCTCAAAGAGTTACCTTCTGCAAAATGATTTCTCATGACGTACTTCCCAAGAAGTGGGTCATGATGAACCAAACAAGGCAAAAGTATTACCCATGAAATGTATGTGATATAGATTAGGTTGAGGAACCAGCCTACAAATGCTTTAGGATTTGAAATGCTAAAACAATTATGAAATTAAGGTTCAGATGGCAAAGGAGGAATTAGTGAGACACAATTAAGTGCATGCCATTTAGAACTTTTTACAATAAAGTGCATTTGGAGAATTCTAGTGACTGGAATTTTTCATTTCACGAGATGAATGAAATTAAAAAAAAAAACTAATATCAACTATCAAGTCATCGCCAATATAGCCATACTGATCAACATAAATGGCCATGTATGTGCCACATGTCAAGAATCTTTTGCTTCATGTGTTTTTTTCACTATCCTTTTATAATTTAAGTTGTGAGTTTGCTTTAGCACATACCAAACTAATTAGAAAGTAATAATTAGAATTGGTTTGATGGTTAAAACTTCATCTATCTAAATCAATGTTGACCTGAAGTAAATTATACTTGAATTCAGGCTTCAATATTGTTAGTAAAGAAAGATGTTGGTGATCATGTGCAACGAAGATGACAAGCAAATGTTGAAATATGGTCATGTTGTCAATAATATGGCTCATATTATTAGTTTTAACTTCGTCCATGACAGCAATCTGGTCATAGGAGTTCTTCAAATGCTCTTAAATGCAAAAAGTTTCAAACTACCTGCACTTAATTGAACAAAATTAAATTTTAGACGCTCAAATAGAGATTTCCAAAATTGATGCACCATTAGTGTCATCATCCCATAAAACAAATGAGGAGATGGTTGAAAATATCCTGTGCATATAGTGTCCCCAAGCGCACAGATTTTTTGAACTATGCCTTGAAGATTAAAAAGCCATATAGTTTATGAAGTGCCAGCCCATTTCTATGCACATTTCTCATTATAGGGATCTAAACAGAACAATCAGCAATCTGCATTCAAGCAAATACAGAGGAGAATGATGAGAAATGAACAGTATTCTGGAACTTTCAACTCAAATTCTTCCTCATATATAATTTGTCCAAGTTCAAGCACAAAAATGCATTTCACTTTAAAGACACTAGCTTCACTATTCATCTAATCTCCACATGCAGTTACTACGATCCAGAACAGTCACACTAACTGACACAATGAAGAATAGTTAACTCTTTATGAAACACATTCTATTGATCACAGGATAAACAAAATGTGATTAAAAATATGAAATGGTATTCAAGAACTAGGATTCATCTTCCTTCTGCATAATCTCTGTCTAAATACTTATGTTATAAGACAGTTCAGGAAAATAAAGTAAAGCTGAAAGTCACATACTCAAACAAATGATCAAAATTGATCATTGGAAGATGTTTTACACCTCTATCAGTGACTGGAAACAAACAAAAGAAAGAACACGCAAGAAGAGCGCCAATCAATTCCTGAAAAGCAACATTGCAATCATCAAAACCTAAACCAAAACCAAAACCATGAAGAAGAAATATATTTCCATATGAACAAAGACAGTTCAAATGAGATAAGAGGAACCTATTTGTAACATCATTTAGCAATTTCTCATTCACATGAGCTCATTGGTCCTAATTGAAACAGTCTATGGCATAACTAGGAGTGAGCACAGGGCAGGATGGAGAATTCATTTTTGACGAACCATACCTTCCCAAATTTTCGGGACAGATCAGTTCAGTTACCTGTCATAATCAGGATGGTTCAGTATGGTTATTCGATTCTTTTGGTATAGTTCAGTTTGGTTAGATATTGGTTCGGTATTCGATATTTTTAATTATCAATTCTCCATGTCATTAAGAAAATTAAATGTCTCACTTTTTTAAAATGAATGCAAATCAAATAGTATGTATTATTAATTATATATTAATTGAAATTGAAAAGTTTAATTCTATTAAATTGATTAGTTTAGTTAGTACAAATTTTTTATTTTATATCAAATATTAACAATAATTAGGTAGAAAATTTTATTAAATCTTTTAACTAAAAAGAGAAAAATTATAATAAATGAATAAAATTTATTGATAATTGTCATTACATATTTTATTTGGATAAAACCATCCAAATAATTAATTGAAAAGTTTGATATTAAAATTAAAAAATTGATTAATTTTATAAATCATATTATGTATATATGTGTGTGTGTGTGTTGGGGGGGGGGGTCGAAATAGTTCCAGTTCGGTTCTCGATCTTGAGATCCATAAAGATCTGGAACTGTCCTATTTATTTTATTCAGAACCAGCTCAGTTTGGTATTTTTGCTGTATAATCACGGTCTTTTTCGGTCTAACACCTGTCTAATTTAGTTGTTCGGTTCAGTTCAAAATTCTCCGAGTATCAAGCTCAACCCTAAGCATAATAATATAAGTAGCTTTCTTGTATGCCAGCTTAACTAAGTATTAATCCCAAATTAGTTGGGGCCGACTGTATGAATCTATTTCCCTACATTGGACCAGTTTCAGGGCTATATTTCAGAATTCAGATCCCCTAAATACTCTTTCACTACTTCCTCCAAAATAGCATTACAAGACACATTGAAGCAAACCTTAAATATTGACTTATAAGAATGAAAGTTTGAGTTGAGAGAGCCGTGTAGGTATAAGTTGTAAATATGATGATTAAGGGAATGCTTCTTGATTTTATATGTAAACCTTATTAAGATAGAAGAGAAATGTTGGGATAATTCATGTCATATCATCTTCATCAAAAAGAAAGTATTTTCTTTCTAGCCTAAGTTGCATGAAATTACAAAGAACCTGAGGATGAAATATCAATGCATGCAGCCAAAACCATCCTAAGATTAGAATTGAAAAAAAAAAAAAAAAACTGAAAATTTCCAAACTTCTCTGTGTGAAGGAAGATGAAATGAAGAAACCAGCATAACAACATGGGCAGTGAGACACCATTTCTATTAGATAAAGGAAATTCTTCAATGCTATCACATCATTTCTTATTACCAAAGTTAGGGTACTTCTCTAATGCATTCTCAGTTTCGACAAAGTTGAGCATGCACTGAAATATGAACTTCAAATGCAGCTCTTACAACAATTCTTAAGAAACAAAAGAGCCAACCAATCAAGTGAACAAGGATACCTGGCTGAGGAACACAATGCCAGTTTCTTGTGAAACCAACAAGCGGAGACCAGTCACGACACCACCAAAAAAGTTATCGGCATTTTGATAGTGGGACTCTAGAAGTGATGGCAACTGCAAGAGTAAATCAGCCAATGCTGGAAGAACCTCTCCAAACCATTTTACAGACTCTGCTCGGGATAGCAGCTGGGAAAAAAAAAAAAATCTTCAACATTCACTATCATAACGTCTTCTTAATAATAGACAACAGTTTATGCATGAATTATTATTCATTCATTGATCCAAGCTTCTTTAATTTACTGTTTCTTCTTTCTCCTTCATTTGCCACATTAAAAGAAAAAAAGAAAAAAAAAAGTGAGCCAAGACTCAAAATCTTTAAAATTCATCACAACTGTGAACAGCAGACAAGTAAGGAGTTTACTCACATTGCTTCAAACTCTCAATTTAACAATCAAATCAACTAGAAATCCATAAAAAATAACAAAACCAGAAAACAGAAAAGAAAACCCAATTCGTAGAATCACTTCTTATTAAATCCAAGCTCTCAATATTTGCTTCCAAACCCAAAATACAGCAACAAAAATATTATTGCTAATCCAAAAAATCTTAAACCCACAAAACTAAAAAAAAAAAAAAAAACCCATATATTACCTCGTCAAAGTAGAGGGCATAACCTTCATGTGCAAAGGGGGCGAGAGGTTCAGCAGAAAGCTTGAGAGAATTTCTGATATCGGAAATGGCAGTGAATAGTAATTCTCCAGAGCTAACATTGCTGTAATGGGGTCCTTTGGAGAGCGCCTTGAGCGCTTCCACAACTTGTGATGGCCAAAAGAGAGTCGATGATCGAATTACCAGCGGCAATAATGGTAGGATAGATTTGAAGTCTTCTCTATTTTCCATGCCTTCTATGATTCGATTGCCTCTACTTCACTACAAGAGGAATTTGTTAGCTCTGCCTTCGCTGCTTGTAGCTTCGGACGTATGCCGTTATTTTTTTTTTTCATTTAAATTAATATTAAACTATTATTAGTTTTTAAATTAATATTAAATATTTAATTTTTATTAAATATTTTTAATATTTCATTTATTAAATTAAGTTTAAATTATTTATCATGAATTGAATAATTTATAATACTATATTGCTATTATTATTATTATTACTAGTTAGTTGGCTTTGTGTTTGCCAAATTGATTTTTCAAGAAAATATTTTAAAAAATTTACTTTTTTAAAAAAGTAAGTGAATTGATGATTTTTTTTTTTTTTTAATGATAAGGTATAAATTGACCTCTCATATTTAGCTAAGAAATATATAAGCCCAATATAAAATTTAGAACAAATAACTATCAAAATTGTTTAGTACATTTATTTATACTACAATACAAATGGAAAGAGAAAACGCTTCTCCTCCGTTAACCCACAATAAAACGTTACATTGTTTGTCTCTAGACAACTTCATGCTTTAACCCTCCAGTCACCTCCAAAAAATCTCCTTTTTTTTTTCTTTTTTTTCTTTCTTTCTCTCTTCACAAAGATGCCTCCACAAGTAGTAACAATTATTTATTGGTTTTTTCTTTGGTTTTTTATTTATTTTAGAAAAAATGAAGCTAAAAAAGAGAGGGTGATGATGGTTCAACATAGTTTGGTTAGGGTTCGAAGGAGGAGGATCCAGGTTCAGATTCGTTCGAGAGAAGAGAATGTCAAGGAATGGGAATTCGGGTCAACGCGAATTTAAAGAAATGAGTAAAAAGATGGAAGCGATGCTGATTTTGGGTGAGTGAGGAGGTCGAGATCTGAAGAAGCCGACAATGTCGAAGGAAGCAAGATATGAGAATGTAGATGCAAGACATAAAACGAGAAACCAACCTTTGAGTAAATCCCTAAAGGTGCTTTAGGCCAAGAATTTGATAAAAAAGGTGGTGAACATGCAAAACAAGGGAAGAAAACATTACAAGGTAAGAAAATTTGAGCTATCAAAGGAAATTACTGGAGGAGCATGGTATGTTGAAAGAAACCTCGACACAATGTTCATACAGGTTTTCTTGCTTGTCTCTTTGTGTGATCCATCTCTGAAGCCTAATTGTCACAATCCAATTCAAGAGCGTGACCAACGCATAAATTAATTTCATATTAATTTGTGCAAGTCTAGATAGAAAAAATATTTGTAATGATAGAAAGAAATAAAATAATAAATGATTATTAACTTAAATAATATAATTTTTGAATGTTCAACAATAAATCTGAATAGATAATAATAAAACAAAATATTCTCAAAAGTAAACTGCGGAGTTACTACGAATTAGACTCAAATAAATCATTCAAACAATAAAAAAGTTCACTTGAAAAAAAATGAAGTTCAGGCATACCCAACAAATGTTAGAAATGGATAAAATCAATTCTCCAATGAAAAGCAGACAAGAGTTTGGACCAACTACAAATATCTAATGATTTGAAAAAAAAAAATAGAGCAAACGTGAGTTGAGCTAATGATCAATGAATGAAAATTATAACACAACAGAATAGAAACAAATAGCCATTAGTTTTTTCATTTCTAAACATGTTAATGCTACAAATAACTAAAAGCTAATTTAAACAATCAAACTAGTACAGGTTTTAAATCAATATTTAATACATTTAAATCAATAAAACATTTCAAATAAAATCATTTTGATATAGTACTCCAGGATGATGATAACCTACATACCCAAAGGTTCATATAACAATCACACTACTAGATAATCAAATACATATTACCTCTTTCACAAATATTAATGCATGACTCTAATGAAATATTTAATGAATTATGATGCACAATAACAAATAATATAATCTTATTGTCGTGATGGTATACATATAAGAGCCAGATAACAAATAATTAGACATATATAACACTAGGTACTAAATACCGGTTAAAATCCAAACTCATTAAATCAGCCATCAGATTATAAATCAAAATTCAAATAACAAAATTTCAAATATCAAAATCAATACTATAAATAACAATACTCAAAATCATATAATAATAATCCAATGTTTAAATACCTCAAATTCGATAATTTAAATCAAATATATCCAAAGTATTCATTTACACACAATTAAACTACAAATTCATAATATCAAACAAAATTTCAAACAATTTAAAAGTATGTTCCTGGAAGTTATAAATTTTAAATGCATAGAGTATTTAATAAACACCTTATCCAATAATTTATAAATAATTTTAAATGAGTAATAGAATCAATTTTGCTAAAGACTTGTATAAAAAAATATTTTATAAATACATTTCAAAGGTTATTATCAAAATCTATAAATATTTCATGCTAAAAAATTTTAAAAGAGGGACAAAACATATGTCATATACTATAATTACCACTCAATTGAAACTTTAAATAAATGCTAGTCCAATATAAAAAGAACCACTTCAACTAACACAAGAAGGATTAAGATTTCCTATAGAAAATAATAGGATAGATGAATTAATACCTGTTTAAGGAATATTAAACACTAAAAAAAATTAGACCAACGAGAAAAAAAAAGGAAAAGAAAAATATTTTATACAATAGATAAATAACTATAAGGATTTACATATCATTATGTTAAGGAAAAATATATCATTTGACTGAATATATAGATATAACAATTATATAAATTCACAAGTACTAGTATATATTTAATCTCTTATAACTAACACTATTAATAGGTAGCTTCAGGAAATTTTTCAAACTAATAATTATCCTTTTGATATGAAGTGTACTAACTTGAAAAAAAATAAAAGAATAAATTACTTTGTTAACAAGTAATTAAAAGTGTTGGAACATAATAATAATTGTCACAGAACGAGAATCGTGTATACCCGATGCTGGCTTTCACCTTGGTCCTGGACCGAGTGATTAGTATGAGAGGAATATAAAAACAAAAGAATGGGTATATATACTCATTGTGGGATGGTATGACAGAAGGAAATCTCATGGTTGAAAACACCATACATATTTGGCATGCGTGAATAAGATTAGAAAGTGATTCAGTCATGGCTAGCATATGGCGAAAGCAACAGTGGATCCCAACAAAGAATTGTTCAGATTAGGTTTGAATTGCACAACATATTCAATTCATAGAACGCAGTAATAAAGACTATGGGACAAAAGAAACTTACACTGGATAAATGCAGAGAAAAGAAACTGAATGAAAATCTGAAACTCCCCAATCCAAGAGATGGAATTGCATGGAGAAATCGATTTTTTTTTTTTCTCCTCGGTCTTGTGCAAGAACAACGGTAAATGGAAGTGTAAGCTAAAACATGTAGGAATGATAGATATTTTTAAGGAAGTGACTACTGATACAGGATTAAGTAGTTTACAGAATATAAAATACTAAACAAAATAAAATAAAATAAAAATTTCTTTTCTAAAATATCTACAGTAGGTTGATATATTATTTTTTATTTTTTTTTATATTTGTTTAAATATGTTTATGTTGATACTAAAAAATATTTTTTGTATTTATTTTAAAGATATATGTATATATATATGCGCGTGTGTAAAATCAGGGATATTACCCTAATTGCCTAAATTTCTCTGTGTGTTTTCATTGAAATTGGCTCAAAATTTCCATCTTTGAGTATGGATGACAAAGAGGATAAATTGTACCAGTTTTGACTCATTTGAATTCCATCGTCACACACAATATTCTTTTTCAGTAAAGTTAGAAACTTTAGTTAGAGGCAAAGCATGTCTTAAAGTTTTAGGATTAATTTAGGGCTTTAAAGTTTGATTCTTTGTGACTATTTATGAATGGGGATTAGGAGATTGTGTATTTAGAGTTCCTGACAAATAAGCATAATGTATGAGAATATCATTATTGTAGCTAAAGGATGTTTATGTAGTGAAATTAATTTGAGGTTTTTTTTTTCTTTTTTTACATGTGATTTCTAAATGTATTTGAATTTGCTTGTTGACTTCGAACAATGTTTCTGGTATAACCAGATGATGAACTTGCAGGTGGTTTGTGGCTCTATTTGGAAGGTTAATTCATGTATAGAAGATGGCTTGTGGAATAAAACTAATAATTATGAGAATAAGACGTTTTCATATTTTTGAGTTAACCTCCATTTGAATAGAGGGTTTAAATAATCATAATAATAATTTTACTAGTTAATTATTCTAAAATTAATATAAGGTGCATATTTATACCATCAATCAAACATTTGGGCCAATATGTACCTTATCCATTTTTTGAAAATGAAAGAAAACAATCAATTAACTTAAAAAAATTTAAATAAACTTTTTGAAAATTCAACAATAATCTCAAATAGACCATATATCTACAAGTGTATTCAACTTCAATGAATAGAGTATCATCATGTTCAATCTTGATTTATTTGTTTTTTTGAATTTGGGTCCAAATATATTGCTCAATCTTGTTTTGTTAATTTTTCGATCGAGGTTACGAGTTTGACCAACTGATAAATATTATATAATTTTGATATTAATTTTATTTTATAATTATCTAGTAATATGTGACTCGTCTTAATATTGTTTATTCAGTTAGTATTGTAAGTTAGTTTATGTCTTTTTTGATAGTACATCATTGAACAGCCTTAGCATAAATCCTATATTATTTGAAGAGAACTACTAGATGAGGGATTCTATATCGGAATCATGGTTACAATAATATTGAATTTTTTCAAATCCAAATTAAGTAGGATTCAAGATTGATCAAAGACCTACTGTTGATTATTGTGTTTTTATTATTGGCCATATATATATATATATATATATATATATATATATATAT
>CATIWR010235755.1:0-39449 GCA_949677035.1 Omphalea diandra | reverse complement strand
AAATTACATGTATTTTAAATTTGGTTCGATTCAAATGAGTTTGATTTATATAAAAAACCAAACCAAAAACCTAAAACCGAATTTTTTAAAAAGTATAATTGAATAAACCAATTTTATTAAGAGATCAAACTAAACCGAACAAAACCAGTTAGGTTCGGTCGGTTTTTCAGTTTGGTTCAGTTTTTACTTAAATTCTGTAATTTTTTATACTGTCCAGGGGCAGGATGGTCATTTCTGCAAAATTCCCTTTTTCTTCCATATTTTCTCTCCATTTTGGAGAGAAAATGTAGAAGGTAAAATTTGTGTTATTTTCCGTCCCCCTCCTATTTTCCTCCCCTTGCCAATCAGAGTATTTTATTTTTCCTCTTAGATTTTCCTCTCCCCCTTATTTTACTCTCTTCCAATCACAGACTAAAGGTTTGAAAACCCTCTGAAACCTCTATTTTCTCAACCTACTGTGAAGGTATAGTTATTTTTATTTTAAGTGTTTAGACTTTTTTTTATCATTGTTTTAATTTTAAAATTTCTAATTAGTAATCTTCTTAAAATCCACAAACTACAGTCTCTATCTTTTTTTCATTCAACAGCTCTTTATTGTTTTTTTCATTCAGCAACTATAATTTTTATATTATTACTGAATCTATTTTATGCAAAAATATTTCTTGTGTAATTGTTATCTTGCTTCCTCGTTTGTTTCAAATGAATATTATGACTATGTATTGTGTTATTTCTTATTTGTTATGTAGTATGAAACTCATGCATATAATCAATAATCAAATCTAAACATCTGATTCAGTAATAAAAATAAAAAGCTAGGGAACTCATGCATATATTCAAATCTAAAAAGTTCCTTTGCTTAATCAATTCATTTGAAGAAGCATGTGTCAAAGAAAAAAAAAATAGAGAGCCCTTTGATTAATTTGAATGCATGCACGTAAAACACATGTTTGTTACTAAATTTGCATGCATGCTACTTACAGCCACTCCCTTGCGCTTGCATTCAAGTCTTTTAATTAAAATCATTATAAATTTTTATCATTTATAACTATTATACACATATGTAGCTAATATATACATAGAGAGAGAGGTGGACACTAATTTTTTACCAAAAAAGAAAAAGTAAGTTGACTGAGATCTTTTATTACTATGCACAATAGAGAAGTCAGTAATGAAATCCCATGTATAATTAAACATGATTTGCATTTAGCAAATTTTAAGCTGTTTGTAGAAGATTGTTTCACTAGTATTTTAGGAATTTTAAAATAAAACTTTCATTAAACCTTATTTTATAACCAAACAAAATAAACTATAAACCATACTTTATTTTACATTTTTCCCAAACAAGAAAATATTAAATTATTAACCTTATTTTACCATACCATACTTTAAAAAAACTTTATTTTACCTTACCATCCATTTTCTCAAATAGTGTTAGGGTTGTATTTGGAATATTAACCGTATTACAATGTGCTATTGGGGATGCATTCACCATAGAAATTTAGTTTTTTTTTTTTTAAATCTTCGTTAGAATTCTGATATATATATTGAGAATAAGTTTTGATTTTGTGAGGCTTAGCCTTTGAGAGACAAAACAAGTGAACGCAAGTGTGAGAAATATTGGCGGACTTTATATAGTGATTAGATGCTTGTGTCTCTTATTAGCGTGGGATTCGGATTCTTTCTAATTGGAATCCTTTTCTAATTAGGATGAGGTGTGGCTATGATAAGCTCACAAACTCTTTCAATATGAGAGCTAAACGAAGAGAGAATCCAATATATATTATATTGAGAATAAGCTTTGTATAATTCCTTTTTCCATAGCACATATAATTGAAATAATGTAGCTGATTTTTGTTATTAAACTAACTTAATGATGGAATATTTTCTTTAACATAGTTTTTCTAAGTTTCAGACACATTAATATCAATCAGCCTTTAATTGATTCATTTTTAATGTATAAAAAAAATCAGCCTTTGATGTTGTGTGTGTGAGATTAACAATTTAAATTTAAATTGGAGCTAATTAACGCATTATGTACCCCATTGTATTTCTTGTGGTTGTGCTGGTTATCCCGAACCAACAGCTAAAATAACAGTCAGAGTTCTGGCGGGAAATTCTATTCATGTAGAGAGTAGTGGTCACACACATCATGTTCAAAGCCCTACCTTTCATGTCTCTCTTAACGGTTCTGTTTCTCATGGTACGATAAAGAGAGAGAGAGAGAGAGAGAGAGAGAGAGAGACAGAGACAGAGAGAATTTGATCAGATGAAATAAATCCTAGCATTGAATGAACTCAACAACACAAAGGTGATGAAAATCAATTCTGTAGCAGCAGCAACTCCATGGTCCCATTTCTTTGTGGTAACTCCTGTGCATTTAGTCCTTACATTCTTTTTCTCTTTACTATACTTTCCTTTTCAAATGTGCTTTCCAAAGGCTTCTTCCATTCAATTATAACATACCCTTTCAAGACGGCTCTTCTTCTCTTTAATATTGTTTCAAATCTTTGATGGGTATTTATTCAAAAAAAAATCTTCCATGGGTATTTAGAGCTTTGTATCATTATTGTAGCTTTGATACTGCTCCTTTAGTTTATGAGGAATAGTGGAATGGATGATTTTAATGTCGATGTGGATGAAGAGGGTCCTAACAAGAGGGGAAATGGGATTTCTTGGCCACCTCCACATTCTCGTGTCCAACACAGACTTTCTCAGAGGTATAATTTTTTAAATCAAAGTTGGTTTTCCTGTTGTTGCTGTTGCTTTTATGATTATTTATTATTGTCTCAAAGTGGGAAAGCAGCTAAGATGGAAAATAAATAACTTTGGAGTTTTGAGGTTCTTGCTTTGCCCTTTTTTGGTACTTTCATTTTGCTTCAATTTCTTCTATATATGCGAGTGTTTACTATGCAGTATCATGTTCAATTGTTGCACTTAGCATCATTTTTCTGACTTTTGAAAAGAGTTATTACTATGAATGGTCTTTCTTTCTTCCTTTGTTTTGTATTTTAAATTTTTCTGGATCTGCCATTTTGACACTTCGATGTGGATCAATTTATCCTGTGTATGTGTGTGTATAGTATCGTGTAAATCTGTTACAGTTAATCTAATCTTTCAGGCTTCTGAATTGAGTAATTCGTTGCAGTAAGATATTGCTATGAGCGATCTTTATTTCTTTTTTCTCTTTTTTTTTTTTTTGCTTCTTTTGTAGTTTTCAGTTTGTGAAAGGAAATAATTTTTTGGATCTTTTTCTTTTAGTTAAAATGAATACGAAATATGAAGTGAAATATTCATCTATAAAATGAAAATTCACGGATCTGATGAATATTAACCTCATGTAGTTGGGATTAAGCTCGGTTGAGCAAAGACAGTGGAAGGGTAGAAATGAATAGGAAGTTGTAAAGTGATGAGCTAATTGCGTATGAAGGCAACAAAATCTTTTAATTGACAGAACCAAATAGTATTTTCAGGTGATTCCAAGCACGTGAATCTAGATTTTAGCTTTGTATTAACCAGGTCTTCTTTTAGTTCTTGTTCTTTTCAATTGCGAGTCTCTTCATTGAACCTTCTTTAATTGTGTATGAAGTGAAAGACGTAGGAATATGATGTGATAAATGATATTCTAGATCACTTTTGGCAGAAAAATGCTTTCTGCAACCAATTCAAAATTTTGAATCATGTAGATAAGCAGTCACAATTCTTGTGAAAGATTGAGCCATTCCAAAATTCATCTGTTTTTTTTTTTTAACTGGTTCAGTGCATCTGAAAGGACCTTGGACATTACAAGAGATGGAGTTTTGCGTTCCATAAAGGACCACAATGGAAAACATGTGAGACTACAAATCTTGAATTTCACGTTCTTCTTTTTACTTGTTAGCCCTGGCAAGGTTGAAAAATCCTTGGTAAAGTAGGTAACTGAAAATGAGATAACTCAATATTTCTTTATTCCTAAATCTAACAGATGTCACCGCTTTCAACAAGGGTTAATAGGAAGCAAAGTCCTCTCCATGACTATTCTTTCACAAATAAAAATACTTCATCAAAACATCGAGCATCACTAGAAAAAGATGTAAGCACTAGAAATGCTTCCCTTGCATTAATATCGAGAAATGCATCCGATTTTATTTATAAACTTTTTTACAGATTGAGCTGCTGTGGTCAAGGTTGCAACAAGAGAAATCTATGCGCTTGATGCTTGAGAGAGCTATGGGACGAGTTTCAAGTACTCTATCTCCTGGACATAGGCATTTTGCTACTCAGGTAACTTCCTTCCCACAATGATTTTGTTTTTTGGTCTGCAAGGAGAAGAAGAGCTACTTTTATAACTTTGAAATGTTTCCTTACAATCATTAGCCTCGGAACATGGTTCTTTTTGCATTTAATCAACATACACATGGATGCAAAGCTATTTCTACCAAAGCTTGAACGATCTTGATCCCTAACCAAGCTGTAGATAAACCTATAATGTATTTCATTTTGATGTTCAGCATAAGTCATCTGATAGCAAAGGTCTCTTTTTTTTAATCATATTCTTAGTTCTCCAGCACAAGTTCCCATAAAACCACCTCTACTCATGCCTAGGCAGTGCATGTTGTGCAAAATTCCCTCTAATTGTTAAATGCAGTGGCATAATGTCAAAGTTGGCATTTACTTATGAACATTGTGATATGTTTCTCATGAAATGACAAGATTAGAGTAACTAGCAAATGACCTTTTAATGTCAGACAAATGAGTTTATTGCAGAGATTGAGGTACTAGAAGAAGAGGTAGCAAACTGTGAGCGGCATGTGCTCTCACTGTATAGGAATATTTTTCAACAATGTTTTAGCAGGGCTCCCTCTCAGCAAAACTCAGGCATGGCGTCTCCTGCCCATACAAAGCAAGCATCCAGGAAACATCCAAGCATTATTTCAAGTGCTTTCTGCTCCTCAAAAAAATTCCCTTTGCGACCTTTGCATGCTCTAGTTTCCATAAGTGAGTCAGGGAAAAGATCCTCTAAGGCTAGTGATGCTCCATTGTTCATTGGAAAAAGTGACATTCATTTTGAGAAGACTTGTTTGGGCTGAATCAAGGTAGTATATATACCATTCTTAAGTTTCTTTCTGGAAAGGTGTTTTCTAAAATTGTTTCTATACTTGAAAATAGAAATTTTAATTTTTCCAATGAGCAAAACTTTTAGAATTCTTGATTTTGAATGTCAGTTTGAATCAAAGGTATACTTATGTTATCAATTTAATTTCCCGTTGTTTCAAAAAATAGATCAGTAGCATTTAGACAGCATATCAGGGGGTTTGGAAAGGTTAGGATGTATAGCTGACTCTCAGTCAAGCCACTTCTGTCATGAGTCTGGCAAGTATGAAACTAGTGAATTTCTTATCCATTGTCTTCTAATCTGAGTTCTTATTGTCTGAAAATGATTTCAACTCTTTTCTGGATTCTATGTTAATGAGCCTTTGGTTTTACTATTGATTTATCATTTAGACAACTAGGTCTATGCATAATCCTAGATGGTTCTCTCCCTAAAGTTTTATAGCAGAACCACAGGCTCCTAGAAGTTGCCCTTGTGAGCAATGGTTGAAAACAAGATCTTCGGCTAAGAATAGGCCTTCTGAGAGGTGGCATTTTTGTATTGAAAAAAATGAAACTAAGATTATTTTCTCTCATTATAAATTCAATATTCCTATACATTTTACAAGGTGAATTTATTCGTTCTTCTGATGTGTTTATTTTTCTCCCATTTTGGTTTCTACAGCAAGCATACGTATTATGTAGTGTGCATGTTTCAGTGTGAAATCTTTATGTGCTAAGAATATATAACCAGGGCTTACCATGACTAAACTTCTGGCTGTGATCCTTATGGATGGACTCCGTTGGAAGAATTTCATTCTTCTGCGTATCATCCTGATCCCAAACTTTACTCCTGGTGCATGTCACTAAAATGTTTCAGTTTTCACATGCTTCTGGATACTGATATGTATCATGTAAAGATATTTTGTCTTCTCAACCTCCTCATTTCTGGTATTTTCAGGCTCATGAAAAGATTCCAGCCATGGAGAAAACTTCAATGCTGCGAACTTCGAAAGAACATCTCTACCAGTGCCCAAGAAAGTTGTCTAAGGAAATGGTTGGGTGTATGGTTGCAGTGTATTGCTGGCTTCGTAGGACATCATCTGTGAATCATGGAAAAAACAGATCACCAAAATTATCAAGGTTATCCATTAATGTCGTAATCCCTCAACATGGTATTGTGGAGGACCAAGATTGGTCTTGCAAATCCATGGTAGAAATATCACGGAAATCAACTGATAAAAGACAGCTCTCTCATGCATCTTATGCCATCAATAATTACAGGTAAATTTCAAATACATAGTTACTATCAGAAAAATAAAAAGGAAAGAACTGAGGGGAAAAGAAGATGAGAAAGAATGTGAATGAAAGGTAGGAAGTTCCATCCTGTCCCCGCAGAAATTGGGTTTTCACTCAGGAACTCCTCTAGACATGGATTTTGCAATCTGAACCAAGTAGATTAATCTGTTCAATAAAAAGGATGAAGTACTGTAGCTGACATATATATTTTTATAATTTGAATGATCTATGTGTTCATATCTGATCTCTGACTGTGTATGTATTTAGTGGATGTCCTCTTTATCTTTTAGTTCATGCAGGTGAACTTATAAACAAACGTTCATCTTTTCAATTTCAGAGTTCTAGTTGAGCAACTGGAAAGGGTGACTGTCAGTCAGATGGAAAACAATGCTCAAACTGCATTTTGGATCATTGTGTACAATGCCCTAGTTATGCATGTAAAAATATCACATGACCAAAGCTTGTTTTTGTTTTAGTGATGTATTGCTCAACATAAGTGATTTTTTAGTCTTAGGCAGGCATATTTAGCATATGGAGTCCCTCACAGCTCTTTGAGGAGGTTAGCCTTGTTTCATAAGGTAGTGCACTTGTTTCCATCAAACTTACATTTGATGGAACACAAACTTATATTTTTCTGGTTGTTGATTCTCATTATTGTCATGAGAATGTTTGCCATGTTTTCATTAGCTTGTTCATATAGTAGTTCTAGGTTTAATTATTTTTGTTTCTAATGATGCTCAGCAGTTTGATCAAACATTCCTTGTCACCAATAGGATCAAAGACGACAAAAATCAACATAGATGAATTCATTTTTAACATTCTTGTGTCCAATTTTTATGTAGGAATAAATCATCTTTACAAATCCTGCCGACCAAACATGTCAGGAATAGGCTAATATATGGAGAATTAAACTGCAAGGAGCGTCATGGTTTTGCTTTTTATAGTTGCAGTGGATTTTTCCATGTTGCCCTCTTTTCCATTTTAGTCTCTTCATTTGCATTCTGCAGAGAATCAGAATTGATGAGCATTTCTTTGTAGTGCAGGCTGCTTGCAACATTGGCTGCCACATCATTAGTGCAAATGCCATCGAGCAGTCAATATTTTGCTTCCGCCCACCCCGAGTTGGAAGGACATGCTGTTTTTCATGTTAACCTTTTGGATTAGCTTAACACCATATAGAGACTTGTCAATGAGTTAGTGTGATTAATTCGAGTTTATTAGGTTATTGCATTCAGATTCTTCTTGAAAGCATCTTTTTCTAGTGATATGGAAGAAGTAAGGCTAGTATATTTACTAAGAAAATTCCAATGGCCTTGTCAAATATGTTGCACCTTAATGGAATGCATATTATTACTGAAATAAAGAGTTCATTATTATTCCTTAAAATTTTTTTTGCTTCTCTACAGCAGAAAAACACGGACAGTTTTCTTGTTATCACTTTAACGGATTTGATTTAAATTGGTTTATCTTGTATATACGTCAAAGGGCAATGCCTGTTTAGTGAAACCAGAAGAGTAGGAATTCATTTAAGCAATCGGTCATGCACAAGATATATATACTTAATTAACTCCTTATGCATCACTTTTTACTCTATCATCAATATTAGAATTAATATTTTCAACTGAAAATATCTAGAGATGATCTGATGCTCATGATTGCAACAAATTAAGTTACATATTTCCTGAATATGGTTACAGTGGCTTGAGACTATCCTTTCCGCTGCCTTGAGGAAAAAATCTAGTGAAGAAAGGCAACTCATTAGTTCCAAGTTTGGTCTTCCAGATGCCCAACCCCTGGTGTGCTTTGCCCTGTGTACTGGAGCTTTTTCTGATCCTGTGATAATTTGCTGCCTTCATTTCTTCTTTTACTTGAAAATGCAATATGAATTATTGGTTAAAACCATTATTGGCTTCTGCACAGACTAGCATAAAAATATGTTCTTAAATTAACCCCAATTAATGGAATGCTTGTTCATTTGGGTGGCATTGACATGTCATTTTTAAATCACAAAATGAGGGGTCTTTCTTTCTTTTGTTTTCCTCTATATGCACCCATACTATGAAGCTGCAAACATGACCAAGAAACTCATCCAACAGCAATAATGTAATTTTCAGTTACTCCTATGCTATTTTGGTAAGATGTTAGAATTAATTAGAACTAGTGAACTAATGAAAATTCATCAATTCCCATTACATTACATTCAATTACATCACGACAAATGTATAGTCTTATTGTTTCTTCCAAATACATCCTGATCTTCGATATCAATACACATTCTATTGAGAGCTTTCTTATCACATATTTGTAGCTAAAAGTCTATACAGCGACAAGTATTAAGGAGGAATTGGAGGTTGCTAAAAGAGAATTTCTTCAAGCAAATATAGTTGTGAAGAAGACAAGAAAAGTGTTTCTACCTAAGTTACTTGAGAGATTCGCAAAGGAAGCCTCTATCAGCTCAGATGATCTTCTCAAGTGGGTTACTGAAAATGTAGATAAGAAAGTCCATGATTCAATTGAGAAATGCATTGATCGCAAGTCAAGCAGAAAGGCATATCAGATAATAGAGTGGTTACCATACAGCTCAAGGTTCCAGTACTTGTTCTCAAAGGAGTTAACAGAGAAACCATGGTTCTAATTGCCTTGCATGAAAGGGGGCAATGTCCCTATCCATAGGGTGCAAGGACGTTAATTTGGGTACTTCTGATCTCGCCTATTTTGGATACCACTTAGTAGCCCATGAATCTAGGGTCTTAACTTCCGTAGCAACCACTGTAATGTAAATTGACATATTCACTCCAGCTAATGATTTCAATGTCATAACTGCAATTGACACTTAGAAAAAAGTGGCTTCCTCTAGATGCAAGACAATAATGTTTGCTATATTTGTTTACTTCCCAAGTTAAGCTGTTTGCGTGCAGCGCACAATTTTTTTTCCTTCAGCATTTCAGTTTTTTTTTTTTTTTTTTTCTTTTGCCTTTTCTTTGCCTTTATACGTATCAATTTGCATCCCTTAGGAAGGTATGAGTGCAAATGCCAATTGGCAAGTGTCAGTCTAGTGGTAAAGAATTCATGATTGAGACCTACAGAAGTAATAGTTCTCAAATTCTAATCCAGTCCCACTGTTAGGTTATTTATTCAGGTTTATCTATATCTTTGCTTGTTTGGCTATTTTGAATTGGATTAGTGTCCTTTATTTTAATTCCTTTGGTGGTGACAAAAAAAAAAAAAAAAAAACCCTTTGCTCAGTCATGGTACTTGTGTCAACCTCCAAAGTTAAACAGCTTTTAAGTTGCACGTTGCTATCTACTGATAATTTAGGTGGAAAGATTTCCCTTTGCTTAACCCTTGTCGCGGTTTCAATTTTTGGCAATATCGTAGTGTAACAATGTGAATATTTATTGGTTGGGAGTAGTGTTTTGAAAATCAAATCTGATTGCTCCACTACATTAGTTGATTTGAAAAACTGAATTATTGATCAGTTTAATTGGTTTTAGTTTAACTTTTAAAATTATTTTTAATTTTTATAAATATGTTTTTAATATTATTTTAATTTTAAAAGTTTATTTAATGATATTTTTAATTTTTATTTATTATTAAATCAATTGAATCAAATTAATCGAATTGATCGATTTCAAAACTGATTAACTGATCTATTTACTGACCAATACAGTTTTATAGATGAGATTAGGAGTTACTAAAATCATTTTGAGCCTTGCAAATTTGAATCCTCTGGTCAAAGGTATCAAAGAAAAAAAATAACAATGTGAATAGTTGATAAAGAGAGGAAAAATAATGAAACTGCTCTTTAAGGGTAACTATCCTCAAATCCCTATGAAATTCCATGATCCGTCTCTCTGTCCAAGATAAGTTTCGCTGGGAAGGGAACAAGGTTTTTTTCACTCTCAAACTAATTTAGGTTGACTTAACAAATTGTTGTGATCTGACATTAAAAATGGAATTGTCAAACCAGCGCTAACCTACATTTGCAGGTGGAAAGTGCTGGTTTTAAATTGCAGCATTTTAATTGTATCTATTTATTTTCCCGATCTATTTTTTAATAAATATCGTTTAAAGTGTTTATACATATATTAAGAAATATATTTAATATATATTATTACATATAAAAAAAACTAGATTACTCTTAATTAATTATTTTTATAAATTATTATACATACTAAAAAGAAATAATTATTTTAAAACAAAGAAAAGATAGAGCTAAAAAAAATTAATTAATACGTCAAGTATTATACAACAAAAACTTCTATCTAAAATGACATATAATTTAAAAAGGAGTGAGTAGTGATTTTGACAAAACCACTTTCCACTCTCCCTCCTCTTCTTTTGGTCCCCCATTGGCAGAAAACATGTTCAAAACTTGAAAGCAACATGATGGAAGTTGGAAACTACTTGTCTTTTTCATTAGATATAAACTTAGGGGTTGTTTGATAATATAATTCAGTATTTAAAATTAAAATTTTAAATACTTATCTTTTAAGTCAAAATTTGTAAATTATCACTTAATAACTTATCCACTAGGTACTCAAATATTTTTATTAATATGACTTATATACCTTTAATAATTCAACAAACTTTTCTTTAAAAATAAAATCTATTTATTATCTATTCTTTTAGAAAGCTCAAATATTTATCATTGGCCTATTTTTGAGGACGACTTTAAGAAGAAATTTTGTTTTGTACCATTTTTTTCTATGGTAGAAAAATTGAGTGAGAGAAAATCTATGGGCGGAAATATTCAAGTCCAAGCTCACACAAGGGAGGTAGTGTGCCCCAACATTGATGTAAATTTCACATGAAATTGACTTCTTTATCATATGTTTTCTCTTGTCTTCTTGTGAACTTGTGAACTTAAGTTAACAAGCCTCTAATCATTGTTTGTGTATCATATCTATCTATGTTGAAAGTGATATCAGCTTGTATTCTCCTCAATGTTTGTAAAGCTACTTCGGGATTTAACCGGTGGATTGGTCCATTCTTGATTTAAATAATTTAATTAATTTGATTGAATAGGCTATTTTTTTAAAAAAAATCATATATATATATATATAATATACTTAAAAATATTTTAAAAGTTAGAAAAATATTTAAAAGTATTATATATAATACTTAAAAAGTTAGAAAATTTAATATAATATATTAAAATGATGAAAAATATTTTTCATTTTAAGTAAAATAGTATAATTTTTAAAATTATAAAATTTCACAAAAAAAACATAATTTTATATAGAATCAGTTTAATTCGATTTTTCAATTATTTTTTAATTTCAAATGAGTTATTGACTAATTTCTATCTTTAACTAGTTTGACTGAATAATCTAATCTAATTAAAAGATTTGTTTAACATTAAATACTAACCAAGCCAATAGGTGCACAAATCATCTAGGCCATTAAAATGGTGGGATCCCCCTAAATCTGAAGGATGAGATATGATTTGTCATTATATGTAGGGTAAATTATAAATTTAATGTATGAATTTTTTAATTTTTTATATTTTGGTGTTTAAATAATTTTTTATTTAATCAATTGTTTGAATTGGTAAAATCATTTTAAATGTGATGCTTTTTTATATGAATAGGTAAAATTTATAACTCTGTTACATTCATTTGACTTGATATCAAATTTTGTACATTATTTTAATTAATTATGTCTCTAAAATTTGAATATGTAATTTTTTTCACTTTATATACAAAATTTGTTCATTTTTTATTTACTTTCTATATATATTTGACAAATTCTACAATGACAAAAAAAAAAATTTATTCAACTATATATAAAGTTAAAAAAACAAATGTCATATTTAGAGTGAAAAAATTATATATGAAAAAATTATATACGTATACATAATTAATTGGAATAATGTACAAAATTTGATACCAAATCAGATGGATTTTCACGTACTAGTCATTAATTGTTTAGATCAAAGAAAACACTGTATTTAAAATAATTTTACCAGTTTAGACACTTGATTGAATAAAAAAAAATCTAAATACCAAAATCAAAAAATTCAAATACCAAATTTATAATTTACCCTTATATGCATAAGATATCCACTAATCTAAAATGCTCTTAATATTTTTTTTATGTTATATTTATAAAGTAATAACTACAAAATTTGTGCATTACGCAATATAATTATAATATTAAATTTTAAATAAATTTATTATTTATTGTTTTAATTAATTAATAATTATTATTTTATAAAAAATATAGCTAGGAAAATAAATTAATAAAATAAAATTTTCAAATTTTATAATTAAGTAAGAAATATTAATAATAAAAAATTATTTATTAATTTATATTTTCAATCCTATAAGACACAATTTTAAAAGAAAATTTACTAAATTTGAACTAAATAATTCTTAAAAATTAATTAAATAAATAATATTAAGTATTTTATAATAAAAAATAAAACTAACCAATAATTGTAGATTTTATATATGCGTGTGTGTTTTTATGTTTGTATAGATAGTTGCAATGAAATATTATTTATTGATTTATATTTTTAATTTTATGTGATATAATTTTAAAAAAATTATTAAATTTAAATGGAGTAATTTTTGACATTTTGTTACATTGTGACTAGTTCTTATATGCTTAAAATTTTAAATAATCAATAAATTAATTTAAATCTTGATTTCTTTTTATTTTTGTTTTTTTCTAATTTTATGTTTTTAAATTATTTAAAATTTTTTTATTTTAGATTTTAAAATTATCTATTTATATTTTTTTATATGATCTTAGTTTCATGTTTAGAATTTTTACTTTTAAAATTTTAAATTTTATTATTTAAAATTTTTATATGTTTCTAATTTATTATTTATAAATTTTCTTCAATATAATAGTTTTCTGTAACATCATATAAATTAATGACATATGACAATATTATATATAATTATTAACATCATATAAATTAATGACATATGACAATATTATATAAAATTATTTGATAAATGATAAATAATGGTTCAAAACTAATTTTAAGATTGGAATTAATAATATATATTTGTCATGAACTTGCGCATTGCACAATATGATTGTAATAATAATTTTTAAATAAATTTAATATTTATTTTAATTAATTAATTGATTAGTTAAATAACCAAAATTAGTGTATAACATAATAATTAAATTTAATTATTATGTAATAAAAAGATTATTATCAAGTAAAGAATAATAAAATAAAAATTTCAAACTTATAATTATGTTGGAATTGTAATAAAAAATTATCTATTGATTTATATTTTCAATAACACAATTTTAAGAGAAAATTTATTAAATTTAAATAAAATAATTTGTAATATTCAATCAAATAAAGTAATTATTTCATAAATAAAAAAAATTAATAGATAATTACAATATATATATATATATATATATATATATATATATATGAGATAATTGTAATAAAATATTATCTATTAATTCATACCTTCAATCTTATGTAGCACAATTTTAAGAAAAAAATAATTAAAGTTGAATAAAGCAATTTTCAATAACATATTACATTGTCATTTGCCTTTATATACTTAAATTTTTGAACAATCAATAAATTAATTTACATCCTAATTTCCTATTTAAAATTTTTATATTTTACTTTTAAGTTTTCTAATTTTCTATTTAGAAATAATTTAGAATTTTTACTTTTTAAAAAAATTTTCTAATTTTTTATTCAGAATATATTGACTTTTTATTTAAAATTTAAAATTTTTAACTTTTTCTAATAGAAATAATTTAAAATTTTTTACTTTTTAATTTTTTTATAGTTTCATGTTTAGAATGTTTCTTTATATGATCTTGAGTTACTATTTATATTTTTACATTTTAGATTTTTTATTTATAATTTAGAAAGTTTTTTTTATCATGAAAGCAGAGTTTTTTAATTTCGTATTTAGAAATATTTATGATATGACAGTATTTTATAATATAATATAAAATAATTGATGTATTATACTTAATTATTTGATAAATGGTAAATAATAGTTAAAAAAACTACCGTTCAAATTGAAATTAATAATATATATTAATTGTTTGGCGAGAAACTTTATTTAACATACTATATATATATCTTTTTAATTGAATAATTATCAATATTCACTAAAATTAAAGAAAAATTAGAGTTAGTCCAAATTGATACAAAAATTTGCTTATTTTAATTTTTTGAGCTTAATTATTAAAATTAATATATTGAAATAATAAATATCTTTAAATATATTACAAAAATATGAGAAAATATGCCTATAATTATATAAAAAAATTGTTCTTAATTGATCTATGAATTAGACCAACAATATCTTTATTAAAAATACCAAAACAACATTAAAAAGTTTTTATATGATCACAACTAATAATAACTTAATTAATGTCCTAATAGTACATTAAAAATTCAGCCAAATGCATAAGTTGTCTCGTGAACTTTATATGATTGGTCAATGTGACACCTAAACTTCACAAGTAACCTATTTGACACTTTCAATTTTCTTATTGACCAACTAAATGTCAATATATCCAGTTAACAATGTGTAGAAGTAACGCACGTAGAAGTAAGTGAGTGAAAGTAAAAAACACATGTGGAATAAATCCAACAGTAAACAAAACGTAAAAAAATTTTAAATTAACCATATTTCTCTCTCTCTCTCTCTCTCTCTCTCTCTATATATATATATATATATATATATATATATATATGTGAAAAATATAATTGTTATGGTTAGTAAAGCAAAGCTATAAAATTGGGGCAACTAAAGATTGGAATGCATCAATCTTCATAAATTTCTCACTCGTTCCATTTTCCTCTACCTCTTTAAAATTTCCCATTTTACTATAAAGCTCGCAATCCCAACATGTAACTGTAGAGAGCCTACTGCTCTTAGGTGTTCATGGACTGATTCCAATTTTGAAAGAAGGTTTTTCGAGTGTGCTACATTTGGGGTAAGTAAATTTTATGAAATTGATATGTTAATTTTGTGAATCTGATTGATTGGACATTGTTTGCTAAGTACTGATTTTTCTTGAAATAGAGACAAAGAGCTTGTAACTTCTTTCTCTAGCTAGATCCTCATGCAAAACATGTGGTTATAGAGTTGCAACGAAGGGTGAAAAATTTAGAAGAATAAAGGATCAAATTTAGAAATTGGAAGCTGAGATAATTATTAGTTACTGTAATTTTTATTATTTTTGTGAAATTGAGACAGTAGTGATTTTATTAGTGTTAATTTAATGGTTATTTTTGTGGTTGGTAGGGATTAGTAGTGGAGAAAAGTACTTGTTTACTATGAAATATTTTGTAATGAAACAAACATTTTGTAATATTTTGTGTCTACCTTGAATATAATGAAATAATTGGTGTTTAACTTCACTAAAGTGTAAAAACATGTTGTTGTTCTTGTGTTTGTGTATATATATGGATTGTGTAAAATTAGTAAAAATTTTTACTTAAAGTAGTCTATTATAGAATGCTATTATTTTTGTGTTTGTGGATGGTGTTTGATTCTAAATTAAAACTGGAAACTCAAAATTGTAACTTAAACTCTAAAAGTATCAAAAACTTAAAATTGCAGCATTCAAAATTTATAACTTTTATTTATCTTCAAAATAAATATATTTCTTCAAAATTGCAGCATTCAAATGGTAGATTTTACTTGTAGCATAATTGCAACATTCAAATTATGAAGTATAAATTGCAAAGGACATACAACAATACACATAACAACATTTAAACTTGCAGATTGCAAAGGGACATAAAGTAGCACACATAATAAAATTTAAAGTTGCAAATTGCAGAAGAACAAATTACAACATTGACAAAAATAAATAATGCATTAAAGCAATGATATTGCAAAATACAATTACAATATGTTCATAATGCAGAAGCACTCTGACAAAGTAGCTTAGTACAAGTGGAAATAGTCTATTATAATAAAATACCTTATCACACTAGAAATCTAAGATCACATTCTATCAACTCCAATTTCACATGTCAACTCAAACATCATTCTGTTGTATGGAGCCATGTCCTGCATTTTCTATTCCTTGTGATCTTCCTCGATTTCATATTCATCATATGAGTGTCTTTTTGCTGCTGAAGTTGCCTAGATATTATGGTTGGCTTGTTTTGCCACTTTAGCCCATGTGATTTAAAGCCTAGATAAATATTTACTTCACTTGATCTCTTAAATAGTAGGTTGATTAATGATCCTTGAGACATAAGATGTGCTCTGCAATAATCGACCAAATTAAAATTGCAAAAATACAATCCAAGATAAAAGAAGTAATTGTGACTTACATGAAATGTGATTCCCTCAATCTTGTCATCATATCTCAATCCCACTCATTGGGGTTCTCTTATTATCTTTGGGATGAGGGTGGTGTTGGCATTATTATGTTTGGTCTTTTTCCTTTTAAGGCAATAACTAAACCTGAGGTTGCTTCATTCATTCCATCACTTCCTTTGCCACCATTCACATTAGGACCTACACAAGCCCTTCTAACATCACCTAATCCACCCACACCACCACTTCTAATGCTGACACCACTCCTTCCTTCTCTTCATCTTTTTTCACCCAATCCACTTTGACTTATTGAATCAGTTAGATCTTCACAACTAGCACTCTATATGACATTGAATTATATTATTAGTATAGGCATTTAAAATAATAAATGCATCAAAATCAATAATATCTAATGTTCACTCATAATGTTCCAGTAGTTCTCTATGGGCAACCTTATTTATTTTGGCCACCATTGTGGCATAATAAGCAAGTCATTTGAATGTCTTTTCTTGATTGTTTCCTAAATTTCCTTTTATTTAGCTCATCTTTATCTTTCCTTCTATTCAATCTTGACTTTCTAGCTTTCTTCTTCACTTCAAATGGCTCCATGATAGGATTATTTGATTATGGCCATAGTTTTATTCCTCTTTCTGGTTGTAACATATACCCATATGACTTTGGAAATGTTTCTTTCTTATACCACTTAGCAATATACTCAGATGGTTCTAGGTTTTTGTGATGCATAACACATATAACATGAGCACAATGAATACCTTTTAATTCCCATGCTCTATAGGTGCATTTTTGCATTCTTAGATCTAGTGTATGACCATACTCACCATCAACTATTTCAAAACCTGTCTCCCTATTCCAAGTAATTTGACACTTCATAGAGTGTGTAGCATTGTTTTTTGACATGGCCATAGCCATAGGAGATATATCTGTAATCCAAGTTTAAGCAAACTCTCTCATCTCTTTAACCTTATTCATAACCTGGATTCTAATTTCTTCTAATATGGTAATAATCCTATAACACCCTAGGGTTAGAATCTAACCATTAAAAGTCTCACACATATTATTGTTAATAACATCACATTGATAATCAAACTAAAATATGTCCTACACCAAGTGGTCTCATTATAATTAAGTAAATATTAAACACAACCCTGACCTAATTTGTCAAGCTTCTTAAGCTTGTCCTAAATTGGACTTCAAATGTAGACCAAGATGCCTCCCAAAATTTTGTGCTCCTATCCTCACCATTCACCTCTTATTCCAATTCTGCCACATATGTATAACACACATCCTGTGCTTTGTTAAAGGAAGCTTTTTTTGTATGGCTGGAATTAAACCCTACAGTAAAATAAAACATAATGTAATATGACACAATTATAAGAATGTAAATAATAAATAAAATCTTATATCAAGATCACAATCACCTTTTACATATTTGTGATAACTATCCATCTATCACCATTAGTGATTCCTAAGTCCATCTTTCAAAGTGGCAATGAACCACTTCCAATTCTTTTTATTTCTCACTTCCATAAGAACCCAAGCAAGTGGAAACATTTGGTTGTTTCCATCTTTAGACAAAATAATAAGTAATTGTCCCTTGGTTGGACCCTTTAAAAAGTGTCTATCAAGACTAAGTATTTTCCTGCAACCCTCTAAAAACCCTATCTTTAATGCATGAAAGCCCCCATAAAAAGCTACTTTCCATCTTTAAGTATCTTGCCCTTGGCAAAACAAGTTGTCCCAAGATTTGATCTTTTAATCTCATCACAATAGTCATGCAATTTTGCAAATTCAACCTTGTAGTCTCCAACCATGCTTCTTATTATTGCCAGTTTTGCACTCTTACAGATTTTTAGTCCCACATGCACTTTCAACTCATCTTTGCATAACCTTTGAAGCTCTCTTGTCGTGATTCTTGGTTGTGACAAGATTCTCTCCTTATAGTGGCTAGCTATGTATTTAAAATTCCATAATTTATTTTTATTTGTTCTATAATACTTATACACTAGATTATAAATCTTCACACTAAAATTTTTTGTATGCCTATTAAGACTAACAAACAACAACCATTTGCTGACTTCTTCATTGCATTTCACTCTTATCCTTTTTGCCTCATTAGGCCCTATAGAAAAAGTGATACACCCTTAACAATGACATACTTCCTAATTGCTTGCCTAAACTGCTCAACATTCAAAAAAATAATCCCAAGCTCAAAGTAAGGAATTGTAGTATCAGGGTCATAATGAATTGATCTATTTCTGTTCCTATGTCTCTTATTCTCAAAAGCAACCTCATTTCAATCCTAATCACTCACCTCTTTGCTATCTGGATCAAAGCTATCATAGATCTCTCTTGCCTCTATTTTCCCAACATATTTATTCCTTCCTCTAGCAACATTTTCATTACTAAAATTAGTTCCTGCTTCACTCAAAGGAAATTCCCCTCCTCTTCCCCCCTCCCCCCCTTTTTAGGTTCTCTACTTTCTTAGATCTATTTGCTTTAAATTGCCTAACATTTTCCTTTGTTGCTCTTAATTCTACATTTAGATCACTACCATCAATTTCTTCACATTTTATACTATCATCACAATGATCTTTAGATTCATCCTCCTCATATGCATACTCATAGTCTTCATCCCATCTTTATTAGATTTTGAGCTTTCTTCTTTCAAGTTAACACTCCCACCTTCTAAACTTCCTCTATTGTCACTATAATAACCATATTCACTTTCTAAACTTTCCTCCCTCTCATTGTTTACAACCTTACTTTTTGCATTTTCTTCCATCGTAACACCATTATTAACCTTTTCAACATAATCATCATTAGATATTTCATGCAGAACTTGAGGCACATTGATGAAATGTTCAAAATAAAAATCTAAAACATCACCATCTTTCACATCAACAACATAATTTAACAACATAACATCTTTAAAAATTTGTACAAATCCAACTCCATTCTTCCTTCTATAAAAGATTCCTTTCATCTCAGCATACCCTAATTCCTTAATGTAATCGTTCAACTTAAGCACAAATAACCTATTTACATCACATGTTTATCAATATGCACAAACCCATCAATATACTTAGGGTTTGGATCATTTATGAAACTACCCCCATGGTGCCATCTAAGATCAACAAATAAGTTGCCCATCTTGATGCAATGTAGGATTATAAAAAATTAAATTATCAGACAAGGACCACATTAATGCACTAAAACCAAATTTTACTTCACAACAATGAAGATAATGCGGACAATTTCAAGTTGTTTATATAAACAAAAGTAAAAGGCAAAGTTTAGTCATTCAATGCCCTAGCTTTTGGGATTAAATAACAAAAAACCCCCAATCCCTAATATCACACCCACACCAATACCACAACATTGATTAAAGAAACCATATAACATACCCTAAATTTCTCTACTATTCATAATATACCCATTTACATGGTGACAACATACCTATTATTTACTTGTTATCCTTTGTGATTTGGGGATAATGTATGCAATGACCACAAGTTCTTCCTTCATCATTTGGGGATAATGCATGTTATAGCTAAACATGCAATGTGCATTTTATAATTTCTTCTCTTAGTTCTTGATTTGAGAATAATGGAGTTTAGAGTATAGATTTGGGCTTTTTTTTACTGTTTGAGACTAAAAAGAGAATGAGAGTGTTAAGTGATTAGGATAGAGAAATTGTCCACCTCTTCAAAAAGTTATGACACATGTAATGTTCATAGAGTTTTTGTCCAGGTCACCGTGCGTTCCTTTCACGCATTTACTTGTTTTATGTCCTTGTGTTTAATTACCCAAAAATAATTTTACAGACATTTAATTGGTCAATAATAAAACTTAAGGTGTCAAATAGGTTACTCATGAGATTTAGGTGTTACATTGATCAATTGTGTACATTTCAATGGGTAACTTATGCATTTGGCCTTAACAATTCATATTAACTTAGTCAAATCCAAAAGAGACTAAAAAGTGCTTCTCATTATAACATCTTCCAAAAGAGAAAGATTGCTAAACATCTAATTTCACAACAAAGCAATAAAATCCCCAGCTAATAAGGCTTTGTAAACTGGTAAAATTTTGAACCCTGTCCAATCTAGCCCGCAAATCATATATTTATTAGTTTCACCAATGCAATTCCACTAGCACAACAAACATATTTTTAGATAAGAAGATGATCCCTTACTTAAAAAGGAAAAATCATTTCATATTACTAAAGCACTTAAAAAATAATATTTACCTGGAAATACAAATAATAAATATCACATTTTTATGAGATAAGAAATTTAATTTTCGTATATATGTGAATTATATAGGTTAGCACGTATTTATAAAATTATCATCATTTTGTGAAAAAGTGTGTTTTGTTTCTAATTCATGCGTGTATTTATGTATATTAATAAAAAAAATTCTATTTTCAAGGGATAAAAAAAAAATCTATTTTCAAGTGTTCCTTGCGTATTGAATAATTTATCGCCTAAAATAAGAAGGTACAATAAAATTTCTCTCTTTTTCACTTTCTATAAAAACCCACGTGAGGATATTTTTCATCTGGTTGTTGGAAATCACAGACACAGTCATCAAATCGGATGGCCCAAAATAATACCACAACACTCCACTTTTCTTTATTCTCTGACCCAAACCAACCCAACCTTCTCCAGCCACGTGTAAGATAACAGCGTCGGATTTTGACAAAAATCCAACAGTCAACCCCGTCACCGTCTCTATCTCACAGCACCATGTATCACCGTTCAAATCCTCTTCACCCTATCAGATCCAACGGCCAGGAACCCTACTGTTGCAACCCATAGCATCAGTTCAGCCTGACGTCTTCACATTTCACAATCGTCCAATTAACAGCCGTTCGATGGAATTGCTACAAACCCCACTCTGCTCAAAATTCGATCACCTTCACTTTGTTCGCTCGTTTTCATTTCTTCCATTTCCTTGAAAAAAAGAAAAAAAGAAAAGAAAAAAAGAAACTACTGATAAAGAGGAAAAAAGAAAAAGAAAAAATTACCACTCTTGTTCTCTCTCTCTTCCGCTTTCTCTCACTCACTCGACCCACAGTCGGTTCAATTAACCGGAACCCTAGCTCGATCCACCGTCAAATTGAAGATTCCGGTGAGTATACAGTCTCCAGTGAGCGGAAATTTTATGTTTGTTTGTTAGTTTGGTAAAGTGCGATTGCGTTTTTGTTTCTCTAGAGGACTAATTTTGTTGGGGAGCAGTAGATGACCGTTCGATTGTGGAAGAGTTGAGGATCAACCGACCAGGATTTTGTCACCGGATGGAGGGAGGTAGCGTCTCTAGACTTACTTGTTCTGGTACTGTTCATTTCCTACTTTATTTTTTCTTTTCACATGCAATAAAAGCGAATAAGGTTTGGTTTTCTTGTTGTTTTTGTGTTGGTAAAGAGTGTAAGTAGAAAAAAAAAAAAAAAAAACGGTGTCTCGTTTTGTTTTTGGCTGCTTGGAAATGGTGAGTTTGAGTTCAAAGAACTGAACTTTTACCCCTCTTTAAAAAAATAATATAGTTGGTAATTAGAGGAAGGAAGTGGCTAGTATGGTAAAAGGCTTGAATTAGGAATTTTGTGGAATTTGGTTGCATTGGAAATTGAATTGCCCGTTCTAAAATAACTTTATGTGAAAATATGTTTATGCACTAGGGTCTGTTTGTTCTATTATCTAGTAATTAATAGTTTTCAGGGAGTTAATTCTTGAATGTAGTTATAATATTAACCTTTGTTTTAAAAAAATTATAGTGTTAATTTGTTGACTGGAACAGCATGTGATTTTGTAAAATAGAGTATCATGTCATTGTTATTCTGATATGGAGCAAATATACTGATTGTGCTACCTGTTTATCCCATGATAATCATAATAAAGCTTGTGTAATGCTCTGATATTTTACTGTTTAGGTGCCTTTCTTTCATCTAAGCAATGAAAATGATCTGCTTGTTTGTTTTTAATTATGGATGTTGTCAAAATTTCTTCCTAGCTAGTTGGTAAACTGTAAACCCATCATGGTTTAATGAGATTATTGGCTTTTATTATTATTTTTTTAGTCTAACAATGTGCCCATCTTATTTCCAACACAATAGTAAATTATATTTATTATTGTGGCCATTTTCAGACTTCACTTGTTTGTCATGCACAGAAAACTCCAGCTAATTGTTTTCACCTTTAACATAAATTTTTAAACTTTATTGGAAAGAAAAGCTTTCTGTACCATTAACTTCAAGTTCTTTCTTTATGGTCCACTATCATTTGGTCTTTAGTATGTATTTATGTCATTTTAAATTTTAAATTACAATTTTTTTCCTCTAAAGAATTAGAGTATATTTAATTTTCTGATTGAGGGGCTATTTGATACAATCACAATTTAGGATTGGCTTTTTTCTTACAAATAGTTTAAGGAGAACATTGTGAATCAGCACGTAATTCTTTTGTGGAGGATCTGCCTACATGAATTTATTATAATATACCATGCCATGGCATATTTTAATTCCCCTTGTAAATTTTTATGATTGTATCAAGGAAGACAATTTGACTAATGTTGCTGAGGAATAGCGCTTCATGAGTTAAAGGGACCTAAATAAAAAGAACACATTAACTTGCTGACCTTGTAAGCTTTTCATAGTGCATTTCTTTTGTATTGCTGTACATATCCTCCCTTCAAATAAGGTTGGAAAATTTATGATGATGTTTACCACCATATGTCGTTTTCCATAATGTTAGCATACCACGGCAATTGCTAGGTTGTACGTTCTCACTTTATGCTAATATAATTGCTCAATAAAATGAAGAAGTAGCAGAAGAGTATAGAATAATGACGATATAATAATAGAAAAATAGCGTACATGTTTTACATTCCAAACGGCTTATGCTCTGGATTTATTGTATTTTAATGTTTGCTGCATTACCCACTAGCAGGATTTTCGATAACTTGGATATTTAATCTTTGTATCGTTTTTATGCTGACTGGAATTCTGTCTCTCTCCTGTATCTCACCATTGTATGTTGTAGCGATACACCCATGGATTATGATGACAATGATTTTCAAAGCCAGAATCTGTATTTAGCTGGTGAAGGAAGCAACAAATTTCCTCCTGTTCTGCAGCCATATGCTCTTCCCAAGTTTGACTTTGATGACAGTCTTCATGGACCTCTAAGGTTTGATAGTTTGGTTGAAACTGAGGTTTTTCTTGGTATTGAAAGTAACGAAGATAGTCAGTGGATTGAAGAGTTCTCCCGGGTTAGTAGTGGGATACAGTTCAGTTCAAGTGCAGCAGAGTCTTGTTCAATTTCAAGGCGCAACAATGTCTGGTCTGAGGCTACATCCTCAGAGTCTGTTGAAATGTTATTAAAATCTGTTGGCCAGGAAGAACTTATTCCTGCTCAAATTAATAATAGGGAGTTAGATGCCTGTGATGAACTGGGTTGCATAATAAAGCAAATGGAGCCCAGCTTGAAACAGGATACAGATACACCAGTTAAGGTGGTGGACGCTACAAGCCTACAGCCTGCAGCACCATCAGGTGAGTTCACAGAAAACTTTTCTGTGTTAGATGATGGTAGTGGTGATGGGAATCAGCCTCAAGTTGAAGATGGTTCACAGACTTACAATGGTGATGCATCTGTTGTTCAAGGCTTAGGTGACCTAACTGCTATTAGCGTAGAGGTCAGATTACCCATTGCTGAGGGGAGTCCATTTATTGATGGTAAATGTAGTGATGCTAATCATAGAGAAGTTGATACTGTTAATGCATGTTTAGGTCAAAGTAAACAAGAAGGTTCTGCTTCAGGGCCACAAATCTATAGTGCAGTTGCTGCTGTGCAAAACATAATTGCAGACAATGCTGGATCAAATAATGAAGATGCCTCAAATCATGTAAACAAGACTGCTGATGAAATTGTAGATCCTTCACAAACAAATAAGGGCAAATATCAGGAGAAAGAAGTTGTAGTAAGCCAAGAGGCTCAAATGCATGTCCAAGTTTTAAAAGTAGAAATGGTTGCTTCTCTTTCTGAGAATCCTCTTTGTATGGCCTCAGTGGAATCGATAGAAGAAGCTAGTACAATTGAAACTAACTTGGGTAGTGTGGAGGAGCCTTGTATAATATCCAAGGGGGATTCTGGCTTAGAGATGAGTGATCAGCCTGGAGTAGGTATACAGGAGGCATCACTGGAAGCTATTGAAGGCAATGCTACAGTTGAAAGGCGTGAAGTTGAGGAATATAATGGGTCCTATTTGGACAAAAAGAATGTAGTGAGCAATTCTCAGGCATCTCTGTTGTCTGCAGAAGAGAATAAGGCTTCTGAATTTAAAGCTGACAGAATTTGCAGCAGCTATGGAGCTGTCAATTCTAGTTTGCCTGAGGTCTGTTCTTCAGCTGAATTTATTAGTGAAACACCTGCTGAGGGACATGTTTCCTTGTCCACAAAAATTGAATCCATGGAAATGTGTGAAAAGAATGTGGTTTCCCAAGAAGGTGATGTTGACTTGTGTGGTAAAGATGTAGCTGTTGGGCAAATTATGAGCATGAAATTGCCTTCTGATGGTGATAATATGGATAAAATCATTGATAAAGTGGTTGGGAACTCACCATTTGGTGAAGGTGGCACAGGAAATGAGTTGATAGTTTTGAAATCTCAATCAGAGTCTACAGCAGGAAGTGAGTCAGGTCAGTGCTGAATTCTTACTTTGCTGACTCTTAACCATTAAGTTTACAGAGTTGAGTTTATGCAAACTCTTTCTTGTATTTTGCTGTGTCAGGTTTTATCTTCAAAAGTACTAACTTGGTGCTCTGGAATACAGTTAATGGTGTTGCAGTGTCTTCTGAGATTGGCAGCAATACAATTGCGGTTATTGATCACAAAAATGTTGAACTGCCATCTTTACCTGCAGCGTTTACTAACTCAGATAAAGAGGAATCAATGGCTGTAAAGATTTCTACAGAAGCAAGTCAAGCAACAACTGGAGTGGATCCTGTTTCTGTATCTGAAAAAGCTTCTTCTGTTTCTGCTGGACAGATACTCTGTGAGTCAGTCATTCATTCTGTATCCTCAATGGATGCTTGTAATGCACAAAGCGAGATTGGACCTCGCGGAGTAATGATTGAGAAAGTCAGCCGGGAGTACACAAAGGATAAAGGAGTGCATCCAGCTCTTTGTGATTCAACTGAAAACAAGGGAGACTGTACTGCAGTAAATGAAAATGATGAGAAGGGACCCGCAACGGTTTCAGGTGAGCATCTGTAATTTGTATAACAGTTACATGATGGCTCTGGAATTTAAAGTTCCGTAGTTCTTGGTATTACATGAAATGCTTTATCATACGCAAATTGATAGCTGTCTAGTTTTTCTTTGTTAAAATGCTTTATCATAAGCAAATCTATAGCTGTCTAGTTTGTCTTTGCTGAAATGCTTATTATAAGTTTATACATCACTATCGATAATGGAAGTATGTCTTTGAAACTTGATTTTTTGTATGGACGTTTGGGTTTTCGCATATGTAACTGTCTGGGCATATGCATACCTAGTTGGCTAGGTATGTATATGCATATAACATTTGGGTTAGGTGCTTAATTATTTTTTTCTGCAATGGGTGTTTGAACAGAGAAAAGCCTTGCACTTTAATGCCTTTGCACATTTCTAATGACCAGAAAACCAGAATTGTTTGAATGGACTAAATTGGCATTGCTTGCCACTTCAACATTCACCTGACCTATGTTATGAATATATGAATTAATCGACTCATTCTGGAGTTTAACAAAATAACAATATTTTGTTGTGTGTAAAATAATTTCTCATTTCTTTCTCATACTTAAACTTAATGTGTTTTTTTTTCATTTCATATGTTCTCTTATCATACAGTACCAACTGTAAACAATGACATGCTTGTACCTGTACCTTCAGCCATGGACCAGACTTTTCAGGATATTAGTCATAAAGTTCAAGAGGAAAATGCTGCCGTGGTATCTGGAGCTGTGGGTTTTGGGCAGATTATTGCTCCAAGAAGTAATGGTAGGTCATTTAGGATCTGTTATTTATCAACATCATTTACTTCTGTTTTGATTACTGTAACAATTCTATAGAATTTCTTTTCTTTACACTTTCTGAATCCCTCGCCATGCTTTGCGCTGTAGAACATGAAAGCAGTGCAGATCTTGATAAGCAAGGTAGTGGCTCCCCTACTTTCATTAGGATGACTGAGCTTTCTCATAATGAAAGTAACAAGGAAGGACTCAAAGGATTATCAGATCAGACTGTTTCAGCTTCTGAGGGAACAGACGGCAATGCCATTAATGTGCAGTCTGCTTCTAAGGATCTAAACAAAAATGATGCCTCGAAAGATGAAAGTAGCTTCACTTTTGAGATCAGCCCACTGGCAAATTTGCCTCAAAAAGATGCTAAGTGGCGACCCTTTTCAAATATAGAAGCCACTGAAGTGTCCCCAGTACATTCTTTCATGCTTTATTACCAGCATTATAATTCTTGTCCGTTTGTTGCTTTTTCATATGTTTTGAAATTATGAGGATTATACTATGACATAACACTGTTAACACTTGCTTAGATTCCTTATTAATCTGTGTTCCTCTGCTCCTTTTTTAAGATTGTGGATGGATCTACTTCAAGTTCTTGCTTGAACCAATTAGATCCCAAGATATCTCAAGCTCTTTCTCATGGAAGTCCAAATGTAGCTGTTGCACGTGGTGGTTCTAAAGGTAATTCTGAGCGTAAAACAAGACGAGCTTCAGGTAAGGCAACAAAAGAAACTGCTAAAAAGGGAAATCCTATTAAAGAAACATCTTCTGTGAGATTAGAAAGAGGGGACAAAACAAATAATGTTTCCCTGAGTCCATCTGGTGTTTCTAAACTTGTTCAATCCAATGAGATGCAACGCTATGGGCATGTGGACTCCAACAGTGCAAAACCATTTGTTCTTGCTACATCGACTTCAGGTCTGCCAGATTTGAATTCATCGGTTTCTCCAGCAGCAGTGTTTCAGCAGCCTTTCACAGACTTACAGCAAGTGCAATTGCGTGCTCAGATCTTTGTTTATGGAGCTTTGATGTGAGTTCTATTCTTTGTTTGTTTGTTTTTCTTCATATCAATCCTCATATAATGTGATATGCCATGCAATAGATGAAGTTGGAGTTGCCCAATTGACTTCATGGATATGATTAAGGTGCTTTTGGGTAACTGTTGCACATTTGCACCTTCTGCTCCGCTCGATGCTGGAAAAAATAGTGGAAAAGATAAGGCTTTGGGTGGTCTATGTTTAGCTTTTGATCTTAGTGGGTAGTATTTCAATTTCATAGGATCATTAATTGTCCACACAAAATATTTCTAGTTTGATTATTTTGATTTCACTTTTAATTGGGCTTGGAATTATTGCTGCAGTCAAGGGACAGCCCCTGATGAAGCGTACATGATATCTGCTTTTGGAGGACCTGGTAAATGTGCTCTCTCTCTCTCTCTCTCTCTCTCTCTCCATTTCTGTTCAGTGGCTCATGGCTTTAATGTAGACATAAATAATCACTTTGGCTTTACGATCCTCTAGATGGTGGTAGGAGCATTTGGGAGAATGCCTGGCGCTCATGTATAGAAAGGCTTCATGGTCAAAAATCACATCTACTTACTCCTGAGACTCCTCTGCAGCCTCGTTCAGGTACTTTTTTGCTTAAAGCTCATTAATTTTCCCTTCAATGTGGTTGAGAGTAAGTCTTTCAGAATCCCAATTCACAGGTGCTAGGGCTCCTGAGCAATCAATTAAACAAAGTGCACTTCAAAGTAAAGTGGTCTCCTCACCTGCTAGTGGAGGCAGCAGTAAGGGTTCTCGTACAATTGTGAATCCCATTGTACCGTTTTCTTCACCACTTTGGAGTATGCCTACTCCTGGTGACACTCTGCAATCAAGTAGCATATCCAGGGGTCCAGTTATGGATTATCAGCGGGCTCTTTCTTCTTTGCATCCTCATCAAACTCCAGCTATCAGGAACTTTCTGGGGCATAGCCCTTCTTGGCTATCTCAGGCCCCTTTTGGTGGTCCTTGGGTTGCGTCTCCACAGAATTCTACACCTGTTCAATATCCTATCCCTGAAACTGTTCAGTTGACACCTGTAAAAGAATCATCTGTGCCACATTCCTCTGCAGCAAAGCCTGCTGGTCCTGTGGCTCAGAGTGGATCCCCTTCTAATGTTTTTTCTGGGACATCTCTGCTTGATGTGAAAATGGTAACTGCATCGGCCAGTCAAACTCCTGCTGACCCAAAACCTAGGAAAAGAAAAAAGACTTCAGTTTCTGAGAATCTTGTGCAGAATATTTTGCCACCTCAACCTCAAATGGAATCCATTTTTTCTTCTGCTCTTAGTGGTCCTATGTCTACTTCTATTGCGGTCACGACCGCTGCTGGATTTGTTCCTAAAGTCCCTTCAGTGACTACTAAATCTTCTATGGATCTTAGGAAGGGCAACCAGAATGCGGAGCCGACAGCAGTGTTATCAGAGGAGACTCTTAGTAAGGTAAAGGAGGCCAGGGTGCAGGCAGAGGATGCTGCTGCCCTTGCTGCTTCTGCTGTTAGTCATAGCCAGGAAGTATGGGATCAGTTGGATAAGCAAAGAAATTCTGGGTTTCCACCAGATGTTGAAGCCAAACTAGCCTCTGCAGCTGTTGCAGTAGCAGCTGCTGCTGCTGTTGCAAAGGCAGCAGCTGCAGCAGCGAAGGTTGCATCGAATGCTGCATTGCAAGCAAAACTGATGGCTGAAGAAGTAGTCTCTGGTGGTCATTGCAGCCCTCGTCAAACCAATGTTATTTCTCTTTCTGATGGCATGACAAATTTGGGTAAGGCTACTCCTGCATCCATCTTGAAGGGTGATGATGGTACAAAAGGTTCAAGTGCAATCCTTGTTGCTGCAAGAGAGGCTGCTAGAAGGAAGGTTGAAGCTGCTTCGGCTGCATCAAAACGAGCTGAAAATATGGATGCCATAGTAAAAGCTGCAGAGCTTGCTGCAGAAGCTGTAACTCAAGCTGGGAAAATAGTAGCTATGGGTGATCCCTTGCCATTGACTGACTTAGTGGCAGCTGGGCCAGGGGGTTATTGGAAAGTGGCACAAGTAACTTCTGAGCTGGTTTTTAAATCAAATGAGATTGTTAGAGAAAATGTTAATGCAGATAATGTTGGAGGTCCTGATTTTTCGACCAAGCAATTGAAAGAGGTTCCGTCAGATAAAGAAAATCGTGTCACTAATACGGGGAAGTTGCCTACTCCTAGAGAGATATCTAGTGAGAACCAGAGGAGATTAGTAGATGGCTTATCTGGTTCTGATGCAATTTCTGCAAAGGATGCTAAAGGCCAAAAAGGCCGCAAGGCTTCTGATTTGGCTAAAACCATTGGAGTGGTTCCTGAATCTGAGCATGGCTCTAGATCTTCCATTGTTCAGAATGAGTATGGAAAGGTGGAAACTTTGAAAGAAAAATGCATTGAGGAGGGTTCCGTTGTCGAGGTTTGAAATTTCTCCCTTTGTGAATTTCATTTTTCACATACTGTTGCCGTAATTAGGTAATAGTGTGCCCTGACGTGGATGTGAAAAGAGTGTTCCTTTTAAATTCCCAAATTAGTTTTCGTCTTCTACTTCCTCTTTATTCATATGGTTATTAACATTTGACATTTTTTTTTTCTATTATTCAAGGTTTTCAAATATGGGAATGGATTTAAAGCAGCTTGGTTCTCAGCCAATGTTATGGGTTTAAAGGATGGAAAGGCTTATGTTAGTTATGAAGATTTGACATCAGGTGAAGATAAGTTATTTTCTTCTCTTACAAATTGGCAAAGGGGCATGATTTGTGATTCAATAGGGTGTTGATACCTATGAATTCAGAAAACTTGGAGAACTCTTGTTGATCAATATAGATAAATTTAAATTTGGTGCTTGAACTATGCTCAACACATGCTGCTGTGAGGGATGCCATATGTTCAAGGTTTTTAAACTCGCTTTTTTACCAAAAAATCTATAGAGGACCTTATAATTGGAATTGTAAAATCGTAAGATTTTACAACATAACAAAATATCATTTAAAATATAATTATACATATATAAAAATATAAATAATATATTTTTTAAATTTGATACGCAATTACATTATGAAGATCATAAGAGATAACATTAAAATACTTAAAAAAATTAATTTAAATCCATTACACATTTAAGTTAATAATACAAAACATATAAATAAATACTACATGAAATAAAATATAATATTTAAAAAAAATCGTCAACATTCTTATTCAAATCAACATCTTCATCTGCATCAACATTAACATCATTGCTATTTTCATTTCTATCAACTTCAAATTCATTGCTGTTAAAAGACTCATTATTAGTATTTTCACAAATATTATCGTTAATAATGACATTATTGGTAATAAATTTCACATCCATTGGAGTTTCCATTGATTGCTCATTTTCATCACCAGTAACATTAATATCATCTTCACCTTTATGAATTTCCAAATTATCACTATCATCATTTCCTATTACTGTACTATCCAAAACACCTAATCGATCTTCATTTCTTGAAACATCAGGGTTAGGTTTCTCAGTTGTTCACTCATCATCGGAAGATAAATCTTCTAAATCACATAAACGATCATCCCTTTTAGCTTGTCCATCCAACTTCGAGTTGTACATCACAAATATCAAGTCATTCATTTTCTTGTGATGTGAATAATTTCTTCTCTTAGTGTGAACCTGTATAATAAGTCACATAAACTTTTGTAAGCAACTTTAAAAAAGAGCAAATAAAGAAAGAGAGAAAAGATAATAAAAAAAAATTATTTATTACCTGTTTGAATGCATTCCAATTTCTCTCATATCCAGAAGAACTACAAGTCAAGTTTAATACTCCAATAACAAATTTTTGCAACTCAGGACACTCATGTCCATAACCACCACTTTGCTGCTGCCGTTTTGCCCCTTGCAACCTCAATCCTAAATAAGTTTTTGCGTCCTTGAAACTCTTAAGTTGCATCTCTACCTCACATCTTTCTTTTGGATCAGGAACTATCTTCTTCAAGTATTTATACAATCCAATTTTGATTTCAACATTGATGCTAAAATGGGGATTGTAATGGTATCTAGAATTTAAGTAGTAAGCTATAACATATAATGATCTATGGAGCTGAAGTTTCCATCTTTGATCAACGATACTCAATATATCTTCATAACTAGAAAAAAAATAGAAGGCATAACTAATATTTGTTAATAAGAATAATTGAAAAAAAAAAAACAAGGAATTTAAATACATAGATTAGAGTTAAGAACTTTTTTTTTGGGTACTTGATTCTTTCTAGCATAAGCCATTTCTTCATAAATGAAACTCATAGCTGGTATCTCATATGAATTCAACAATCGAAACACTTTAATTAGAGAGCATGGTGTCTTAAGACAAGTAACCACATTTTTCCAAAATACACTATCCAAGACCATTTGTTGAGCTCGCTTTCCATCATTTGAAGAGAAAATTTACTACACTTCCATGACTTGGAAGTAAACATTGTCATCAATGCACTTGTGTTCACTTAGACATGTTAAAGTCAAATAAGCGGTAGCAAAACGAGTTGCACTAAGTCTAATAAAATCTCTATTTTTTGTGAAGTACCTCAATATGGAAATAAGAAGGGTCCTTGAATAAATATAAGTTGTGATCCTTCATGCTTTTGAGATTGTTGCATTGTAGATCTTTAGTTTCTTTTCAAAGTTCTCTAGGATCAAATCAATATAATGAATGGCACAAGGAATCCAATAAAGTTTTGTTCTTTTCTTCATTAGTTTATCCCTTATTGTTTTGTAATCGACAACATCATCTGTAACCACTTGACTAAAATTCTCCTCTTCAACTTTCTCTATAATATCATCCGACATCTCAAAAATTTTTTCAGCAATTTTAGAGATGTCAGATGTATCAATTGATGTTAAGAAAATTGTTTCTTTTGGACTATTCACTAAAAAATTGCAAATAGAACGCCTCTTTTTATGTCTATCCATCTGACATGATAGTGCAATCGGTTTTTTTCCATTCAGTTTTATATTTCTCAAGCAATTTCATAGTCATTGAGTACTTCTCCCTGATTTCATGATAAGATGGAGGTTTCAATTCACAACTATATTTCCCAATGAATTTAACCATTTTTGCAAATTCAGGATTTTTCACATAATTAAAAAGAATTGTACAAACATAGAAAAAACGAACAATTTGTTGACATACTTCTTTCAATTCCTTTTTCATTAATTGATTGATAGTTGTTTGAGTACTTTTAGCCATAATATTCCCTTTTTTCACAAAAGAATCTATAGTACTTTTTTTCTTATGTTTTGACATAATTTGTTATACTTCATTTTTATCATCTTCTGAATCATCAATGTCATGAAATTACTTTCGTTTTTTCTCTTCTAATTCTGCATTTTTACTACAACAGTAATCATTTGCTTCTTAACATCATTCGGTACACTTCTATAAGGCTTTACATCTTTTCAGGTACGAGCTAAATGGTGCTTGAATTGAAAGATCCCTCCAATAAAAATTTTATCACAAAATTTGCACTGAACTTTCTTTGAGTTTTTATCCACATCCGTGCCATATTGTCATCCCAAATTTGTTATATTTCTAGCTGCATTTTTTCATTTAGTCACAACCTTTGAAGAATCAGAAGTAGACATATTGAATTCAATAACTGTTAAAAGAAAAAAAAAAGACGTGATTTAACCACTCTCTTAATAATAATGCATAAAAATCAAATTATCCAACCCAAATATTAAGTTAACAAAACAAGAATCATTAATAATATCAATAGTTTTAGCATATAGCCAAAATCTTACACACAGCTCATCAGCAAATTCAATCTAGAAAACAGAAGGATTCATCAATGTATCACAAAACAAAAGGAATTCAAGCTACAAAACAAAAGATATAAGCAAAATAATCGAAGTAACTAATTACGCATACATCAACAACAGATGTACAGTACTTCTTGATCTCAAAAGAGTAGCAAAAGTGAAGAACCTAGCCTATATCAGCTGCAGATGTAACTCTCAATCCAAAGCAACAGTAGAAGTGAAGAAGCCTTAATTGAACAATACTAGCAGCCTCGAAAGTGAAGAAATTGAGCATCAAAGGAGAAGAGAGCCAAAGCATCACAGGAGAAGAAACCCAAATTGAAAAAGTTAATCAAAGCCAAATTGAAGAAAGCCAAAGACGAGCAGCAAAGAGAAGAGAAACGCCCCCAATTGTTCATGTTTTGCAGAGAAGAGAAGAGCAATCCCCAAATCGAAAAAGAAATCCCTAATCTAATTCCCTAAATAGATTTCTATCTGATGTGTTTTTTTTTCTTTTACTCAAAATGCACAGTTTTGGTGCAAAACAACACCGTTTTTGTTAAAAAATATAGGTCTTTAAGAGTTCAAGTGAACTCGGCAAAATCATGTATAAACTCGCGATTTCATTGAGTTTAACGTTCCAACACTCGATTTCACTCCTAGTTTACTACAAGTCCAATTTATATGCTTGTTGAATCGTTTGCATGATTTTAACTCGTAAAATCGTACGAGTTAAAAAGTTTTTTAACAACATTGCATATGTTACTCATGTGCTGTCTTTGTGGGGAGTTAGTTTTTATCCCAATTATGTCTGCCTAAAATGATGCCAAATAAGGTCAACGTTGTCTGATGGTTGCATAGTTGTCCAGGTTTTTTTAATTATGGAGTTTGCACTTAATGGAAAAGAAAGAGAAATTTTGGTATGGAGTGTGATGAACATATGCAAGAATCCTGGACAATTGACGAAAGGGTTATTGCTATGTAGATAGGATCTAGTTGTGTCTTGCTTCAAGCATAGGTAACTTGCCTGTGCGTAAGATGTGTAAATTTTGTGCTTAAGAGAAATTTATTGGAATCCATTATTTGTGCAGGGACCTATTTAGTTGATTTCTAATTATTTCAAATTTGGCATCTTTTCAGTCGCAGCTATTGTTCCCCTAATGGTTCTCCATATGTAAAGAGGTTTTAGAAAATGGAAAGAATCTAGTAATGTTGGATTTGATTTATGCCTCTCGCATGCATTGCTTTCAATAATGCATTTATTTATCTGTTTGATTTTTCATTCATCAGGGTCAGAAAAGCTAACAGAGTGGGTGCCGCTTGAAGGTGAAGGAGATGAGGCACCCAAAATACGCATTGGTCGTCCTGTTACTAACATGCCATTTGAAGGAACAAGAAAGAGGAGGAGAGCTGCCATAGGGGACTATAATTGGTCTGTCGGTGATAGGGTTGACACGTGGATGCAAGATAGGTAAGGGTGTGCATATTAAATGGAATAATTACTCTACAGTTTTGGAGTTCTTTTCTCCAGTTGTTTGCCTGTGCTAAAAATCTGCAAGACACATCTACTTTCAAATGGAAAAAAAAAAAGAAGTATGCTTTTAACAAAATCTATACAAGACAATAGATTCTTTGGTACTGCATAGTGCTCTAAAGCTAACGTGAGAGTTAATTGGCTTGTTAAAAGAAAATTTTTTTTGTCTCTCTTTTCTGTTGGGGGGAGAAGAGGAGAAATAATCTTCAAGTTTTAACTTTGTTAATTATGCGCAAGCTGTAACCCATGTATTTAAGAAATTGGTATAACTGCTGGTAGTCATTATCATTGCATTCCATTTTCTTCTCTTGCATTGTGAATACATAAAAATAATTAAGCTAATTTTTGAAGCCCCGTGTTAGTTGAGAAAGAAAGATTTCTTAATTTATGTTGGAGGCTTTTTTATCGTGGGACTACAACTAAGCACAATGTAGGATACATGGGGCTGTGAGTTGCTTTAATGATCACCTTTTGTCAACCGCGTATGACGCATTGGGTGGCATTCGGCTGAAAGACATTTTAGGAAGAGTTTTTCTTGACACTTGAACTAGGGGTACGGGTAGCATGTCCATGTAACTCAGGACATTTTAAACTCTCCCTTTAACTGTGGAAGACAATGTTACTGCACCAACAGAAATGAAGGGATTTTGCATCCATTATGTTTGCTGGTGGTACCTGCAAGTGCAACAGTTGTCTTTTAGTTAGCTTAATTTACAATAATGAATTTTGTGATTGGATTTTGTGGCATTAGGGGGCTTATGTTATGTTTCTCAACATTTTCCTCCTTACCTCACTTTTTTTTTTCTCCTCCCCCCCTTGCACTCATTGCACTTTCAATCTAAAATGCACTCATCTATTTTCATATTGAACAACAGTTAGTGTGCTCATTTTGCTTGGTTTGCTCTTTCAGCTGGTGGGAGGGCGTTATTACTGAAAAAAGCAAGAAAGGCGAGGTCATGTTCACTGTAAATTTTCCAGGTACTTGTGGTTGGTGGTCTTGTTCAGCGACAACCTGAATTTTTTTATTTTAGCAGTCATGCTTTCTATTCTGATGTAAATCTTTTCTACCATTTTGCTTGCAGCTCACGGAGAAACATCTGTATTTAAAGCATGGGATCTTCGGCCTTCTCTCATATGGAAAGATGGGGAGTGGATTGAATGGTCTACTTTTGGAGATAACAATTGGTCTTCTCTTGGGGTGCTTTTTTTGCTTCTCTTTTGACTTTGATTTTTCCTTGGTATTAACATGCAATTGCAGATCTGGCGTTTGTTTGCACTGACATCTTAAAACTTTTTCATGTTTTTTTTGCACTGACATCTTAAAACTTTTTCATGTTTTTTTGCACTGACATGCAATTGCAAATCTGGTGTTCAGGGTGATACTCCACAAGGGAAGCGACCACGGGTGCGAAGCCCTGCAGTGGAGGCCAAGGGAAAGGATACGGCTTCAAAAAGTATAGATGCAATGGAATTTGATAAATCTGATGATCCAACATTGTTAGATTTGTCTGTTGATGAGAAACTATTCAATATCGGTAAGAGCAATAGAGATGTGAATAAGCCTGATAGACTGAGAATGACCAGGACCGGGCTGCAGAAGGAAGGATCTAGGGTGATCTTTGGTGTTCCTAAGCCTGGAAAGAAAAGGAAATTTATGGAAGTTAGTAAGCATTATGTTGGAGATCGGAGCAGTCAAATGAACGAAGCAAATGATTCTGTCAAGTTCACAAAATATTTGATGCCTCAAGGAGCAGGATCCCGGGGATGGAAAAGTACATCTAAAACTGAATCAAATGAAAAACGAGCAGCTGTATCTAAACCCAAGGTTCTTAGGTCTGGGAAACCACAAAATGTTTCTAGTCGAACAATTCCTCAAAAGGACAATCAATCAAGCTCTGCAGTTTCTGTTCCTGATGATAGTGCTGTTACAGACCATATTACAAAGACCAAGGATTCTGCAAACTGTGCTGAAAACCTGTCAAACCCTTTGGAAAAGCACAATCTGACAGGTTTTCAATCATTTTCGAGCTCGGATGGAGCCACAGGGGGTCCAGTCTTATTTTCTGCAGTTGCTCTTCCATCTGATACTGGTTCCTCTAAGAAAATACCTGCATCAAATGCTAAACCTGAACGGGTGAGTAAAGGAAAACTTGCCCCTGCTGGTGGCAAGTTGAGTAAAATTGAGGAGGACAAGGCTTTGAATGGTAATACTGCAAAATCAATCACTGATCCTATTGAGCCACGTAGGTCTAATCGCAGAATTCAGCCAACATCAAGAGTAAGTGTTCAGTTTTAGAAGTCTTCCTGCTTGGCATGATGTTATTAGCTGGAGTGAGTTATGTTGAATCAATTTTTCATGTGGCATTTTTTTTTTTTTTTGGGAGGAGAGGCAAGTATGTTTTCATATCTGAAGAAACCAGAATATTGTCTTCATTCTTTTTTCTTTTTCAAATGCCACTTTATTTGACAAATCATCTTGATTCATTGATTTCCACATATCCTCGCATCATCAGAATCTGCAGTAATGTTTTGACAAAAAAATTTCTATATTCATGCATGCCTGATGACAACTTCTGTAACCCCTTTAAAGGGAGGAAGAAGAAGATGAAAAAATTAGAGAGACAAAAGGACTACTGCTCTTACAAATTTGTTGTTTTTGCACCTTTTTTTAGTTATATCGTCTCTGTTTAGGGAAATTTTCAGATTTCATTCTTCCTGCTTGATTAATAGATCTTTTGCAATACTGGCTTCTATACGAGTCTTAAAATTCAGTTACCTATGTTACTGTTTTTGTTGCCCGCAGCTATTAGAAGGGCTGCAAAGCTCATTGATGGTCTCCAAAATTCCGTCCGTGTCACATGACAAAAGTCACAAAAGACAGACTACTTCTAGAGGTAAGATGTGAAGTCCAAAATTAATGAATCGCTTCCCTCCCCTTTCTCTGTCTCCGTATTGAAGCTGGTTCATTTGTATGTTAAACTGACTATTTAATTGTAGCAGGGAATAACCATGGTTGAAAGATCCTGCAAAAGTCAGATCATTTCGAAGAAGCTTTCAGTGGTCTTTGGAGCACTCTTAAGTAGCTTGTGTATATTTATAATAGAGGAGATAGCTAGGAATGGAAATTCTTGCTTCCTTGGGTTTAATTATAACATGTAGTTAGATGTTCATATCAATTTTAGTGTTCACAATTATGATTTAATCTCCTAGGCTTTTGCCCTAATAGGTTGTATATGGAAATTGTCCATACTGTTTGCGTTGAAATCACGGGAAGCTATGGCAGGTGATCATCCATTGGATGTAAGCCTCATAAAGGTGACTGGTCATGTGGGGATGGTCAGTTTCCTTATCAATAAGTGCGCTCACTTTTGTTGCAAATTCAGATACCTATTTGATTTATTTGGGAAAATTAAACAGGAAACTGCAGTATCAAATACGAGAAGCAAATGAAAACGGTGCACTTCATGTTTTTTTTTTTTTTTCCTTCTGTTCTAGTTAGGCTAGTTTCATGTTTCTTTGCCAATGTGCGTCTTAGAGTAAAACGAGCTTTTGTGTCTCGGCAACTGTGTTAGTTGCATGAGTAGAGACTGGATTGCTCTTGTGCCATGTTTGATTCAACTCCAAATAAAATAACTAGAAATGGCACAAACATTGAGTAACTAATTGGTATGATAGTTTATTAAATGTCTTCATGCACATTCATGCGTGCATTCTTGTTGAGATAAAGAAAACGTGAGCATCCTGATGATGGCCTTCGCCGCTGCCTGGAGCTGATGACCCATGGAATGAATTCGCGAGCTTGGCCATGAGCCCTTCCTCCACGTAATGCGAGTCATTTTTTCGGTTCCCAATATTTAAAGGAGGGGTTGGTTTGTTTTCCTCTGTTCTTTCCCTTTACCACGGGTATATTCTGCTTTCCACTTGTCTTAGCCTGTGAATGGCAAATTTCCATAGGGAGGAAAGAAAATAAGGAAGAAAAATAAATTTTATTTTCCTTCTTTATTTTCCTCCCTCATTATTGGATAAAAAGGAGGGAAAGGAAAATAATTTTTATTTTCCCTTGATTGGATAACTAATTATGGAAGGAAAAAAATAATATGTAATATATTTTCAATTTTACCCTTTATTAAATAACACATTTGAATATATAATTGTATTGTATAATAATAATAAATAATAATTATTATTTAATTGATTTTATATGAAATTAAAATTTATATAATGATAAATATAATGTTAATACGAACAAATTCTAAAATTATTTTTATATTTGAAATGTTAAAAAAATATATTTATAGATTGATTATATTTTTTAAATATTAAAATGTAACAAAAATATTTTTAAATATATTTT
>CATIWR010235730.1:0-20162 GCA_949677035.1 Omphalea diandra | reverse complement strand
TATATATATATATTCCTATGTATTATTCAATTCAAACTATGAATTATTTGTTCAATTATGTAAAATCATTTCCTAATTCATTCATATAAAATAAGTCAATCAAAAGTAGTCAATATCTCAATAGCATTAAACACAATAATTCATGGACAATATGAAAATAAAAATATCTTGATTAAATAAAATAAAACCAACCCATTGTTGTGATAAAGTTTTTCATAACCTTAGTTACAAGAAAATTAGCTCATGAATAAGAAAAGAAAACTAGAAAGTAGAAGGAGAAATAAACTCATGAGTTCACGATGGAAGAAAAGATTATCTCTAATTAAGGTTGGATGCTCTCTTTCCTTTGTTCTCCATGTTTTTTCTCCTCTCATACAAGAAAAAAGACTTTTATTTATAACACTACAATCTCCCTCAAAAATCTTCTAAAAATCCTTAGAGGAATTGACTTTTTAATTGGTTTTGGACAAAATCAAAAAAATATCTTAGTGTACGGTAAATCTTCTCAACCAAATCTCCTAAATAAGAAATGATTTATTATGAAAATAAAGTTGAAAAGTAGCTCATTATTCTTCTAAATTTGTCAGCCTCAGATTGGCAAGATACACTCGCGCCTTATCTCAGCAAATCTTTTACCGCAAACTGTATTTCACCTCTTTTTGCCCCAAATTGAAGTCTAATATTCCTTTTTCACCCCTAATGCACTTTAAATATCATATTTAAATTTTTTGAATATAAAATTTATTTATAATTGAAAATTAAACGCACAAAATAGGAAAGTCATCACAATTAAAAGATGCACTTTTATGTCTTATCAAATTCTTTCACACTTAAGATAATACTTGTCCTCATGTATACTTATCTCAAAATCAACAACCCTTCCAATTCTCCATCCCTTGCTCTTCTAGTTTGTCAATAAACGATCTTCAATTACCAATCCAACAATGAACTCATGTCTAAATTGCAGTAAAAAGAAATAGACATTTCATAAATGAATTCTTTGAAACAAAGATAAACACTTTTTTGCCTTAATAACTTTTTTAAAATTAAATGCAACAAGATTCAAATACTCTTTCAATGATTTCACTGTATCAATAAACTCTTAAGTAAAAACAAATGATGATATTATCAATAAACTCTTAAGTAAAAACAAATGATGGCCATAAGCTTGCTCATATATCATATCTCCACCACTTAATATGAGTTTTATGTATCAAAAATAAAAAAGAGGTATGAATAGGCTATAATGGGGTTTGGGTTTAGGTTTGATAAAAAGGGAATTATAGGTGAAAATTTATCAAAGGAATTAATTTAATTGACATGAATTCTAATTTGTCTTTGCATAACACCACAACTATAGCAATCAAGATATTTATTCTTTTCCCGTATTTTTCTTTTTATTATTTTCTAAATTATTTCTAGCCGTTTTATGTGAAAACAAATATTTGTGATGAATGCCCCTATTATTTAGCATAGAACAAATTTAGAATGCTTTAACATACTCATAAATTGATAATCGTTTGACGCAAAGATAAACAATTGTATTGAATATCCCTAGTTATTAAGTATCAATATGGAGTATAATTTGTCTATTTTTTTCTCTTTATTCATAATTTGCTCAACAAGTGGTTTTTATTCTCAAGCCAACTTAAATAAAATCCTTTGATAAAAATGATAAAGGAAAATAAAAAGGTTTAAGTTAAAATTAATATGATGCAAACAAATAAAGAGTTAAGGCTCAACTTTGTTTTCCTGAGGAATTATCATGAGGGTAGACTTTTGATGGGCTTGAAGGGGCTAACCTAGATACTTTTTCTGCTTTTTAACACAAAAACTCATCAATGGAGTTTCGAAATGCATAACAAGGCAAGTTCTATAATATACAACCCAAGTTTTGATAACACTCAATAAAAACATAATAGAACAATGGAGAATAAAAATGCTCATAGGCTCAAAAGCTCACAAAAAAGGTTTAATTGCATTGAATCTTACACATTTTTCATTTAAATTAATTGTCAAAGCGAAGAAATATTCATCCTTGAAAAAATTCATTTAATCATGCTTGCATCTTGTCGTGTAATTTTACCCCAAACAAAAAAATTCATAATAATCCAAAATCCTTTAAAAAAAAACCTAAAGAGAGTAAAAATTCCAAAAGAAAAGATTATCAAGCAAAGATTAAGGTATGTCAAAGATAAAATTATCATCGAACCTTTAATCTCTCCCCCACACTTAAAACATACATTGTCCTCAATATAGCAAAAAGTTCACCCAAAAATAAAAATAAATAAATAAAATAAAAATTTAAAGGCAAAGGAAACTTCCTTGAATGGTGAACTTTGGTAGAAGTGGAGCTTAAGTGCAAAAAGCGGGGTCGACGAGTGGCTATGATATTTCAAAAAGACTTTTGTGAATAAACCATGGGCACAGTTTAAGTTGGCAGAAAAAAGATCCTATTTGCACAATAAGTTATGGGAAAGCCTTGTGTTGACAAAGAAAAAAAATGAAATAGAATATTTGATGCGGTAGGCCGTGGACACGACTTATATAGACTAGCAAATAAAACAAAAGATTTAGTGGGATAAGTCGTGGGTACAACTTATGCTGATTAGTGAATATTTTCATCTTGACAATATGCCATGGGCATGCCCTATCAAAAAGTGTTTGATTGATTTTTTTTTATTTTTTTAAATTAATTTTAAAGCATGCCAAAAAGATATCAAAATGCAAAACAATAAAATAAAATAAATGATTAAAAATGCAATGAAAATCAAGAAAAGTATGCAAAATAAAAGTATGAAATTGTAAAATAAAAAATATTAGGTTGCCTATCAACAAATGCTATTTTAAAGTCACTAGTTTCACTTTTTTTCTCTTTTTAAAGGATTTTTCAAGGAATGAGTGGATTGATAACAAATAGGTTGTTCCTTAAACACCTTATATATATATTCTTCTTGGAGACCTATCAAGTTAGAAGAAACAATCACATGTAAGGTTGAATTTTCTTCCAAAAATATATTTTTTAAGTTTCAAAATTGGAGGAGTTTCAATAGAGGGTCTCAATTGTTTGGTAGAAGTTGGTTCCTTCAAAGGTAAAAATTTCATTTCTTTTGGCTTGAATCCTTCTTGACCTGTGTCCAAATTCCTCCTTATATTCTTCATCCAAGACTTGTGCTTTGTTACAAGAATTAAGAACAATATTCTCTAAAAGATCATTTAATTCAAATGCATTTAGTTCAATTGCACATACATCAACACTATCAATCACATTTATTTCATGTATAATTGTGTTTGGATGTTTCATAGATTTAAACACATTAAACACTACTTCTTCATCATTGATTCGAAGAGTCAGTAAATATTTTCATACATCAATCAAAGCATTACCAGTTGCAAGAAAATGTCTACTTAGAATCACATGCATTACTCGATCTTCCTCCATATCCAACATAATAAAATCAACATGTATAATAAATTTGTCCATCTTAATTAAAACATCTTCTGCTATTCTCCTAGGATATTTAGTACTTTTATTAGCTAATTGCAAGGTCATAGTAGTTGGTGTCAATTCATACAATCCAAGTTTTTTAAAATTAAGAATGGTATTAAATTAGCACTAGCACCTAGATCACACAAAGACTTCTCAAATTTAGTGTCTCCTCTAGTTTAAAATATAGAAAAACTCCCTGGATCTTTAAGTTTTAAAGGCAATTTATATAAGAGAATCGTTGAACACTTCTTGTTAAGCTTCACCATCTCATATTCTTCCCACTTCCCTTTGTTAGAAATCACATCATTAAAAAATCTAGCATAGCTTGGCATTTGCGAAACTGTATCAAGAAGAGGAATATTAACGTGTACCTTTTTAAACACTTTCAAAAATTTCTCAAAATTTTTTTTTATCCAAGTTAGCTTTTTCAAAACTCTTTTAGGATAAGAAGGAGGAGGTTGAATAACATCTAAATTAAGTTTAGGTGTATTCCTTGTAGGTTTTATGGATGAGTCATCAACCTTTTCATACTCCTCTTTCTTTTCCCCTTCTATTTCAATTATTTATTCACCTTGTAAAGTGATAACACTTTCTTGCTCTTTTGCATTCTTCTCAGTATTGCTAGGAAATTAACCATCTTTTCTTTCGGACAATATATTAACTAGCTGTCCCATTTGAACTTCCAAGTTTCTTATAGACGTCTCATGATTTTGGAATTTTGTTTTGGCGTTGTTGATGAATGTGGGAATTAAATCCTTCAAATTTCCTTTTTTTTTTTTTTTTCTTGTGGTGGTGGTTGTTGTTGAAATCCAAGGGGTGCCTTCGATTGGTTGTTATTCCAATAAAAATTTGGATGGCTCTTCCACCTTGGATTGTATGTATTTGAATAGGGATTGAAGTTCGTCCTGCCATCGTGAGAAATAAAGTTAGCACTTTCATAATTAGAAGCAAAACGATTTTCCATCTGACAATGAGAACTTGGATGTCCTACTTGACCACATAAGTTACATGGTTTAAAAGTTAAAATATTCATTGCGGTAGCACCAAGATTATCTAATTTTTTTATTTAAAGAAGTAATTTGAGTGGATAAAGCAGTAAAAGAATCAATATTGTGTACTCCATGTCCCCTTTGATCTACTCTATTATTATTCCACTGGTAGCTATTAAAAGTCATCTCCTTCATTAGCTCAAAAGTTTTGTCAGAAGATTTTCTCATAATTGTATCACCTGCAGTTGCATCAATTATTAAATAATTATATGAAGTTACACCATTATAAAAAGTTTAAATTTGACGCCAAACGGGTATTCCATGACGGGGACACTTTCTAAGCATTTCCTTAAATCTTTCTCAAGCCTCATATAATGTCTCTCTCTATAATTAAACAAAAGTAGCAATATAATTTATCAATTTAGCCATTTTAGAGGGAGAAAAATACTTAGTCAAGAATTTTTTAGTCAAATTAGCCCATGTAGTGATACTACCTGAAGAAAGTAAATTAAGTCAATCCTTAACCTTATCTCGCAATGAAAAAGGAAAAAGCTTAAGTCTAATATCATAATCACTAACTTCACTATACTTAAAAGTGTCGCAAATCACTATAAATTGACAATGCGTGCATTGGGATTATCATTTGGTAGCCCATTAAATTGAATACTGGTTTGAATCATTTGATTGATTGTTGGTTTGATTTAAAAGTTGTTGGCTTACTAATTCTAGAAGTATCTCCATTAATTGTTGGACAAACATAGTCCAAAAGAGTTCGATTGACATTCATTGGATTCGTCATTTGGATTTCAACTTGTTTTTGCTTTTTACCTTTGTTAGCCCTTCGACGTATATAAAAAGTTCTTTCTATTTCAAGATCAAGTTCTATTAGTTCCTCGCCACAAGTGCGTGTCATTCACCAATCAACCTAAACAAGTAGAAATTAAAAGCTAAATAAGAAAATAGAAAAATCCAAATTAACCAAGATTAACAAGTTCTAATATTATTTTAGAATTAAATTCCCAACAACGGCACCAAAAACTTGATAGTTGAAATTTAAATATACTTAGCAAGTGCACTAGTTTATCAAGTAGTAAAAAGATATTATTTTCATGAGGATTTAATAAAATAAGTACTAAAGTTATAGCCAACCTACGATTATTTGGACAAATGAATTTTAAAAGAGTAATTAAACTATGAAAATTTAAAATAAATAAATTATGAAAATTTAAAGACTAAAAGAAAATAAAGAGAAAGCAATAACAATTAAAGTTGCAATAATCAAATTAAAGAGTTAATTCTATTGTTCCACCTAATCACTCTAATAAACTTCAATTTATTAAATTTAACCAAAATAATTTATTATTTCTATAAGCTGAGATTTTTTCCTAAAATTGCTTAGTATTCCCTCCAACTATATGTTAATCCTACTCATATCAAATAATCCTTAGATCATTCTATAGAGTTTTCGAGATAGAAAATGTATTAATATTTGGGAAAAATCTATAAAATCAGATGAATCAAATATATATATTCTTATATACCATTCGATTCACATCATGAATTTTGATCAATTATGCAAAATATTTTCTCAATTCATTCGCACAAAATAAATCAATTAAGAGGTGGTTAATTTCTCAATAGCATTAAATATAATAATTCATGGACAATATGAAAATAAAAATATATTGATTAAATAAAATAAAATCAGTCCATTGTTGTGATAAGAATTCTCATAGCTTTAGCTATAAGAAAATTAGCTCATGAATAACAAAAAAAAACTAAAAAGAAGAAGATGAAGAAGAAATAAACACATGAGTTCACAATGAAAGAAAAAATTGTCTCCAATTGAGGTTGGCTATCTTATTTCCTTTGCTTTCCATGTTTTCTCTACCCCTCATACAAGAAAATAGACTTCCATTTATACCACCACAATTTTTCTTAAAAATCTTTCAAAAATCCCTAGAGGAATTAGCTTCTTAATTGATTTTAGACAATATCAAAGGAAGATCTCAGTTTAGGGTAAATTTTCTAAACTAAATCTCCTAAATAAGAAAGAATTTATTATGAAAATAAAGCTGAAAATAGCTTCTTATTCTTTTAAATTTGTCAACCCCAGATTAGTAAGCTGCACTCGCTCTCTATCTCATCAAACCTTTTGCCACAAAATACACTTCACCTCTTTTTGCCCCAAAATTAAAAAATCTTGTAAATTGATGTTTAATCTCCATTTTGCACCTCGATTACACATGAAATATCATATTTAAATTTAGTGAATATAAAATTCAATTAAAGTCAGAAATTAAACACACAAAATGAAAAAATTATTACAATTAAAATATGCACTTTTATGCTTTATCAGTGATCTTTTGTCGCCTTATTTGTTCCTCATTTGTGGACAGGGGTTATCAGCCATGCTGACCTCGACAGTCTGCAATAATTCACTACATGAAGTTAAGGTATCTCGATCTAGCCTAACCATTTCTCACTTCTTTTTGGCTGATGATAGTTTAGTGTTTTGCAGAGCTTTCTAAGCTGAGTGTTCCACTCTGAAAAGGATCCTAAAAGTGTATGCAGAAGCATCAGGACAAGCCATTAACTTTGATAAATTTGCTCTGGCGTTTAGCCCAAATACATCAGCACAGGTTATTGAAGAAATCAAATCTGTGCTCGGTATACCAGTGGTAGTGGGTCGCACAATTTATTTGGGACTCCCTTTGTTTTCCATGCGCAACAAGCAAATGGAACTTGGGTATTTACGGGATAGGGTGGTAAAATGTCTTCATGGATAGAGTCCCAAATTATTTTCAATCGGTGGGAGGGAATGTTTAATTAAATCAGTGTTGCAATCTATCCCAACCTATGCCATGACTTGTTTTAAAATTTCTAAGGTAGTGTTAAGGGACATTGATTGCATGTGTGCAGATTTTTAGTGGGCAACAGAGATGACAACAATAAAATTCATTAGAAATCTTGGTTCTTCCTATGCCAACTGAAATATGTTGGTGGTATGGGCTTCACGAATGTGAAAATTTTCAATCAGGCTATGCTCGCAAAGCAGGCATGGAGAATTGTCACTCAACCTGTGTCTCTTACTGCTTGGGTCCTGAAAGGAAAGTATTTCCCAACCTCATCATTTCTTCATGCAGAAGTCCGGGCTAATGCTTCTCACAAATGGCGAAGTGTTTTGTGGGGTATGGAGCTTCTCCAAAAAGGCCTAAGATCACGGGTTGGGGATGGCAGTACTGTGTATATATGAAGATTGTTGGATGCCGACACCGTACAGCTGCAAAATTATTTCACCGCGTTCGCTTCCACTAGACTCATTAGTGTCATCCTTACTATTATCAGACGGTCGATGGAATAAGGAAGTGATTGAACAACACTTCATCGGGTTTGAAGCTGAAATCATCTTAAACATTCTGAGACCTCGGTTTCTTAGGCAAGATGGTGTATTTTGGCATTTTAATGAGTACAAGTCTTTGTACTGTTAAAAGGGGTTATTGTTTAACTTAAAGCACAACAGCATCAAGTCCCGAATCATCTTCATTGGTCTTACAAACATGGTGGGTGAGAGTTTGGAAACTAACTTTACTGCCCAAAGTCAAGATTTTTGTGTGGAGAGCCTACTTAAACATTATTCCTACAAGTGTTAATCTATTATCTCACCATGTACCAGTTTCACATTAATGCTTAAGCTGTGGTGCTCAAGGTGAAACTACTATGCATGCGTTATTCACGTGCTTAACATCCAAGAAAACATGGACTCCCATTCCTTATGCGACAATAATTCATGGGGCTGGGCTTCATGAATTCATGGATATAGCGATGTTAGCAAAGAACAATTTAGACCAGGTTGAGTTCAAAGTGTTTTTGCATTATGTTCTAGTTGTTATGGAACGATAGGAATGATACAATACATCTAGGGCAATCTCGAGATGTTCGCGATGTGTATTGCAAGGTTGTCAGTCTATAAGAGGAGTTTAATGAGACAAGAATCTTTCTCGACATCAATTAAGTGCCAACCCAAGTGCATCTACTCGCTAGACCCCGTCCTCAATTGCACTTTACAGTCTCAATGTCAATGGTGTTTTATCTTAAGGTAACCGAGTTGGCATAGGTGCTGTGATCCAGAAGCAAACTGACATTTGTACGACAGCTCAGGTTGTTGCATTCTCCAATCCTATATCTGCTCTAGTTGTGGAGCTTGCTGCTATTAGAGAGGGGTTGTGCTTCGTGGTGGATTGTGGTTTGATACGTATTGAAGTTGAGTTTGACTCCAGGGAAGCCATTTCTTTGGTTCTGCATGAAGAGATTAGGTTTGAGGTTGGTCTAATTGTCGAGGATATGTGGGGGTTGATGGGCTTACGTGATGTTAGAGGTTTTAGATGGATTCCTAGAGAGATGAATAAGGTGGCTGATGGTTTAGCCAAGGCGAGTTTGGACTGTGATTCTGAGCTGGTTTGGTTGGAGGATGAAGGCCCTTCTTGGGTTCATGACCTTTCTGTTTTTGATGTTCTTTGAGTTTTCTTGGCTTGTAATTACTCTCATCTTGGGTGTACTCTTTTTTTCTCAATGAGGAGTTATTCCCATCGGGTTTTTCCCCTTGTGGCTTTTAACGGGGCACCCTTATGTATTTTGCCAATTTAATGAAGCTATTTCTTTCCTTAAAAAAAAAAGCAATTATAGTGATATTGAATTTACCTATTAAGAGATGAATTGCATAAATGAATGATAAAAATTGTGTTAGAATGAGTACGATTAGTTTTGTAATTTAAAAATTATTAAAAAATAAGTTGTTGACTTTTTATTTGACTACCGAAAAATATATGTATTTTCAACTGAAACATTACTAACAAGAACACAATATAAATATAATTAAATCTAATTTTATAAAATGAGAAACAAAATAATATATTAAAGTAAATTTAAAGAGTGAAATTATAATTAATCCTCAATTTTTATATAAGATGAGTACGGTTTGTGCCAAATCAAAGATTTATATATTTTTAGAACTGAATTAAAATTTTATAGATTTTAGAAATGAAATATCAATATTGTCTCCAAATTTTGATTTGATTTCATATAAATTTGAAACAATTCAGTTTGATTCTTTTGGTATGGTTTGGTTCGATTCACTACTGGTTCAAATATTTAATTATTTTAATTTATTAAAAGTAAAATTTCTTTTTTAATTTTAAGAATTAAAATGAAATAAAATTTACAATTCTTACTTATATTCATTTTAGGACTAAAATAAACAAGTAATAATTTAATAAAAAATAACTAATTAACTGTATATTAAATGTTAAATTGAAAATTATTGTTAGTATTTATTATTAACTTCGTAATAATAATAAAATAAATACACAATTATTAATAATACGCAATTTTATTTTAAATTTCTTACTTTTAATAATTTGACATAATTTGATAAAAAGAAAAAACTAATAATTTATACATAATTATCAAATTGAAAATTTTTTTAATATTTATTACTAATTTACAACTAATAACTAATATGTAATCTAATTATTAATTATTATGAATAGTAATTATCGATATTATATATTAATTTACTGAATTAATTAGTAAAATTAATAATTAAAATAGTTATATATATATATATATAGTTCAATTCGATTTTTTCTATTCATGGCGATTATAACACGATTTGATTTGATTTTCACTTCAAATAATAAAAAATCTTTGATATCATTTCGATTATAAATATTGATACAATTTAAATAGAATATTTCACTATTTAAATTAGAGATTTTCGATTCAATTCGAGTACTCAGTCTAATTCAAGACACTCTCTCACTCTATTTTGATGTCTCTCTTATTGATTTTTTTTTAACTATAACAATTAAATGAGGGAAATAGTTAAAAAAATGCAGTCAAATTTTCTTATCTTGGACCCGGACATGGTGTGGGCCAGGCAATGTGTTTTTTTTTTTGGTTTTTGAGCAACCTTAATTTCGAATCATCAAATAATCCTTAACTGGGTCATTCTATGTTATTATTATGATATTATATAATTCTGACTTATAACTATTGAATTCATGATACTGTATAAATTTTTTTAGTCAAACATGAAATATTATTACATAAGAGATAAAAGAGTATAGATATTAAAAGCTCAAAACAAATTGAATTTAGCTCAAATATGATCAAGCCCAATATAACGAATAAATTCTAATATACTGGCAAACCTAATATGGCTAAAAAAACGAAAGAAGCACAGTTAGCCACCTTCATAACTGAGCCATTTTCACCACTGCAAACCTCAAATTGAAGTCACTGGATCATGAAAATTGAACTCTGAGATGTATCTCTAAACTAGGTTTTAATATCTAAAATATACGTTTGAAGACCCATCATAATGAAAGAGGAATAATAATATATCCCTAAGACCATAAAAGCTCAACCATCTCTAATGCCGCCATTATCACCAAAGTAGAGTTTCCAAATAAAAAAAAAATTGCTGATTTTAGATCAAAGGAAACATCTCAATTAAAATTCAGCACTCCTTCTACATCATCATAGGAATAAATTGACTTCTGAATTAATTTTTGCCCAAAAACAAGAACCCCCGAATAAGGGGATGAAGAAATCTCAGATGGAAAATAAAAGGGCAAAACAGCCGAACAAAAAAAATGGATAAAGATATATTATTTATGGTTGTAAGTAGAAAGAAATAAACGAAACAACATGGAAACAGAAAAACAGGAAGGGATTGCCTCCATGAAGCTCAGACCTAGAAGAAATGTAGTTGATAGTAAAGAGAGAAAAGAAAGATAATATTTCTGAATTATAACTATTGAATTTATTTGTTTTGATATTAATCATTTACTAATTAATTAATTACTAATAATTAATAGTTATTTATAAAAAATATTTATTATATTTTAATTTTATTATTTACAATTAAATGTATTTAATGACACATTTAATTATTGTTAATTGCTGTTATTGGTTACTGGAGGTTGACAATTAATTGATATTAAGTATGTGATAAAATTATTATTATTAGTTACTATTTTATATATATAATTTCATAAATTAGATATAAATTTAACATAAATAAAGAAATAAATTTTAGATTTAGATTTTTAAAAATAAATAATGTATAACCATTTATTACAATTTTTTAAAAAATCATATATTAATTTTTTACATATATTAAGTGTTAATCATTAATATAATAATAATTTTATTAAAAAAATGAAATACTACATTAGTCATAAGTAATTAAAATATTTGAAAAATTAATAAATAAATAACTTATTATTATTAAATAAAAATAGTATTGAAATTAATAAATATATTTATCTTTGTATATATAAAAGTAGTATCTATTAGATAAAAAGTTTCAAATTACAACTGTTTTGAACTTTTATCATTCTAGCAATTAACTATTTTTTGAAATATTTCACTGAATTCCTATTTAACACTTTTTATAATAAAAATAGTAAAAAATCTTCTAAAAGAAAAATTAAACATTCTCTATATTTTTTAATTTTTCTAATGTCTTAATTTTTCTAAAAACTATATTTAGTAATTAATAAATTTAATTAACAAAAAAATAACATTTCTTTTGTTGTTTCCTATTAACAATTTTATTGTTTTCGAAAAAAATAAAATTTTATATAGTCAATGAATTCTATAAATTTATCTATTTGAATAAACTCAAAGTAAATATTTTTATTTTTGGGCTCAATTCAATCTATTTTAATTACAAATAATTTATTTAAAATTTAATAATAAAGCTTTTTATTTAAAATAATCTCGTTCTAAATAAAATATTTTCATTTTTTTACTTTTTATTGATGAAAATTTTATTTAATATCTAAAATTTCTTTTGAACAGAGGTTTAACTTGTTTTTCTGATGTGGCCATTTAATTTATTTATGTTTAGGATATAAATGATTTATTATAATAAATAAATTAATATCATTGAGTTACAAATAAATCATTTTAATCTATTATAATTTTTAGTGATTGATATTAAAAATAAATTACTATAATTTATATAAGATATAATGAAATTATAATTTATTGTATTAAAATTAAAATAAATTATTGCAGTTCTTATAATATAGAACAAAATTATCATATTAATTCTATGCATCTTTAGAACAAAAATTCAGAATAAAATGATGTAAGTGTGTGTGTGTGTGTGTGTATATATATATATATATATAATAGAATTTTTTTAAACCATATTAATGATAATAACTATTGATAACTGTATATGAAAAAAATATTTATAGAAACATTGATTTTCTAAAATCGAAATTATATTTACATTAATTATATATTACTTATCATTACATTAATTATATATTGCTCGTAACTTAAGCAAAATAATTTATCTGAATTATATACATCATTGTTCTTTTCTATACATTCTGAGCTCCTCAAAAATAACGATGGAGCATATGCATATCTTATATAGTTGCAAGAGCGAGCCAGAATAGAATGCAGTCGTTATTCAACATTTGTTTTAGTGGTCATATTTCCCAGAATCGGTATTTTAAAAAAAGCAGCTATAAAATCACTTAGAACAACCACTACAGAAATGTTGAAACTGCCTCTAGAAGCCCTTCTTCATCGGTTGGCCTGTCTTAATACACAAGATGGCCATAATTTTATGCTTGGGAAGCAAGCTCTCTTGCCTAAATAAAGGTAAGAAGTGCATGGTTTCCAGCAAACTAAAGGAACAAATTCCTTTGATGAAGTGAGTGAAGTAAAAGAGAGAGAGTGAGTGTTTGGGAAAAGTTTTGTTAAAAAGAGTAATAAAATAATGAGAGATAAATATTCAGAGTTTTAAGAAATATCTTGAGTGTTACTATTTTGGCTTTATCTCGATTATTATACTGCCTTTAGAAATGGTGTAGAAAAGACTCTCTTTTTGTACCTACTAATTTTGTTAATAGAAAAAAAATTTATTTGAAATTTGTCTTGTAGAAGTAACTCAAATTTAATGGTGAATTTTGTTAAATTTTGTGTCATTTTTCTTAATTAGTTTGTTTTACAATTATCCATGTTGATTATATTTGTTGTACGCAACAAGTAGTATCTGAGTCTTTGATTACCATCTTATAAAATTCTTAGTATGTTTTGTGGTTGCAACATTGACCGATCTTTCACATTAAAAAAGATTTTGCAAGTATGATTATCAACTAAAGGAGTCTAATAATAGAGGCAAAAATCAACAAGATGATAAGTTTAAATAACACAAATTACCATATATGGAGAAATAAGATGAAGGATTTCCTATTTGTGACAAAAATGTATTTACCAATGTGTGCAACTGCTAAACCTGATGGAAAGACAAATGAAGAATGAAAATTTGAGCATGAGTAGGTGTGCAGTTTTATCCAACATTTTGTCGAAAATAATGTGTACAACCACATATTCAATGAGACTTATACTCTAATGCTATAAAATAAACTTGGACCACTATATGCATCAAAAACTAAATATAATCACTATTTTACTTGACAAAATTGATGCAACTAAAATACAAGGAATGGACTTGCATAGCAGACCATTTGAATGAGAAGTAAGGGATTTTAGACTAGTTGTCCAAAATGGGCATAAATTTTATTAATGAAGTATTTGCGCTAATGGTGCTAGCTTGTCTGTTAGAGTCGTAGGAAACTTTGAAGATCTCCATCACCAACACTGCACTAAATGGTGTAGTCAATTTAAAGCTAGTTAAAAGTGGAATTTTAAATGAAGAAATTAAAAGAAGATCATAAACATCATTTTCTCCATTATGTTATTGTGACGGAATCTAGAGGGAGGTGCTAGTATAAGGAATAAAAGCCTAGTGGAAAAGGCAAAGGAAAGTTAAATATATATGCCAATATTGAATGTCATTACTATAAGAAGAAAGGTCACATAAAAAAGTTTTACGAAAAGTTCAAGAAGGAATAGGAAAAGAATAATGACAAAAGTGTGAAGAAAGATGATAACAGTGATGATGAGCAAACTAATGCCATAAACGAATTTCATGTCATTTATGATGATGACACTATCAATCTTATATTCCATGAGACCAATTGGGTGATTGATACTGATGCAACCCTTCATGCTACATCTCGGAGAGAATTCTTCTCATCTTACACACCAGGAGATTTTAGCACTGTCAAGGTGGGAAATGATAATTTATCAAATGTTTTTGGCAAGGGAGATTTGCTTAAAGACAAAGAATGGTATTAAAGTAGTCTTGAGAGATGTTATACATATTTTAAACATTCGCTTGAATTTAATCTTTGTAGGCAAACTTAATAATTAAGGTTTTTATAATACCTTATTTAATAGTCAATGAAAGCTCACCAAAGGTTCCTTGGTGGTGGCCAGACATACAAAGCATACAACCTTGTATGTGGTAGCAACAAAGCTCTCTAATGAGACAATGAATGTCGTGGAAAAAGATAGAACAATTGAAATGTGGCATAAGAGACTCGACCACATAGGTTAGAAAGGAATGGCAACCCTAGCCAAGAAGAAAATGTTATCTCGAATAAACCAAGTGCATTTAGAGAAATGTATTAATTATTTAGCTGGAAAGCAAAATAAAGTTACTTTCAAGAGTGCCCCTCTTTCTAGAATGAACAACATGTTAGATTTGGTTCATTCATACTTATGTTGACCAATGCTAAAGTCTTTTGGTAGTGTTCAGTACTTTGTGACTTTCATTGATGATCATTCAAGAGAATGTAGGTGTATAGTTTGAAGATAAAAGATTAGGTACTAGCTGCCCTAAAACAGTTCCCCGCCTCAGTTAAAAGACAAACTAGGAAAAAGTTAAAGTGCATCCAAATGGACAATGGTGGAGAATATATTTGACCATTCCATGCTTATTGCAAAAATCATAGTGTTTGACATTAAACAACACCTCTAAAAAACTGCAATTAAATGGTTTGGCTAAGAGGATGAGCAAAACTTTGATGGAAAGTCATATGTTTACTATCACATGCAAAATTACCTAAAACCATTTAGAGTAAAGCTTTACACACAATTAAACACGTGTTGAATCTTTCACCTTGTATCTCTCTAAAGTTGGATGTTCTAAAGAGAATATGGTTAGAAAAGGATGTTTCTTATGATCATTTGTGTATGTTTAGCCGTGTATATCCCTAAGGATGAGAAGTCCAAACTTGATGCTAAAACACATCAATATATTTTTATTGGTTATGGTTAAGATTAATTTAGATATAGATTTTGTGATCCAATTGAAAAGAAGCTTGTCAGGAGTCGCGATGTTGCGTTTGTTGAAAATGAGAATATTGAAGATATTAATAAAATGAAGAAGGATGTTCCTAATTCCAATGGTGACTCATCAAATTTGGAATTAATTCCTCTAACATTGTTGCCAAAACAGGTTGGAGATGAAAGCCTAGTTAATAAGCCTGATAAAGATGATGCTCCCATGGAAGTTGGTTCTGAAAATGAGGAAGATGATGTTCATCAACTAGTACCAACTCTTATGGCTTTCCCAATTTCTTTAAGGAGAATTGATAGTACAAGACAATCTTTTAATGAGGTACCTTACCAATAAATAAGTGCTACTCACTGAGAGGGGAGAACCTAAGAATTTGGAAGAATCCAAGCAAAAATGAATTGAAGCCATGCAAGATGAGATGAAGTCCTTGCATGAAAATAAGACATTTAAGTTGGTGAAGGTACCAAAAGGCAAGGAAACTGTAAAAAATAAATGGGTGTTGAGAATCAAACATGAAGAACACAATGTCCATTGGAGATTGAAAGATAACTAGTTATATAATGACATCAGTTTGTACAGTGTTGGGGCTAGTAGTATGTCTTGACTTAGACATTGACCAAATGGATGTCAACATTGTCTTCTTACATAGTGATTTAGATGAAGAGATATACATGGAGCAATTAGAGGGTTTCAAGCAAAAAGGAAAAGAGGATTATGTTTGTAAATTAAAGAATAGTATTTATGGATTGAAGCAAGCACCGAGACAATGATACAAGAAGTTTGAGTCAATTATGGGGGAGCAAAGCTACAAAAAGACTACTTTAGACCATTTTATTTTTGTGTAAAAATTCTCTAATGATGATTTCATTATTCTTTTGCTCTATGTGGATGACATGTTGATTGTTAGCTAGAATGTTTCTAGAATTAATAGCTTGAAAACAGTTAAGCAAGTCCTTTGCCATGAAATACTTAGGGCCTATAAGCAAATTCTTGGCATGAAGATTATTAGAGATTATGGATGTCACAAGAGAAGGACATTGAAAAGTACTTCAAAGATTTATTACAGACAAGGTTAAAGCGGTTAGTTATCCTCTTGCTAATCATTTTAAGCTAAGTTCCAAGTAGAACCCTTTTTTAGACAAAGACAAAGAAGAAATGGAAAAGGTTTTATATGCTTCAACAGTTAGAAGTCTAATGTATGCCATGATTTGCATAAGATCAGATATTGCTCACGCATTTGGAGTTGTGAGTAAATTCCTTTCAAATCCTAGAAAGGAATATTGGGCTATAGTAAAGTGGATTTTCAAGTATTTTCGGGATACTTCCAAAATATACTTATGTTTTGGAGACACCAAACCTGTGCATGTTGGCTACAAAGATACAAATATGGCTAACAATGTGGACTTAAAAAAGTCTACTTCATATTACTTGATTACCTTTGTAGGGGGAGCTGTCATGAAAGTCAAAGTTACAAAAAAGTGTTGCTCTTTTCCCTATTAAGTAGAGTTTTTTTCAAGAATAAAAGTTTGTAAAGAGTTGTTATGGATGAAATAGTTCTTGAAAAAACTTGAATTTACGGCAACACTAATATAAGTTGTTTTGCTACTTCTATGTTTGCAATTTTTGATAAAAAATCTAACATAAATCTCAAGTACTCTTTGAAAATAATCATAAAAATGTGAAGTGAGAAAACGAGTTTAGTCATATCAATTTTAAGTTAAGTAGCATGCAAATGGAAAATGAGAAAATATATATATGAAAAAATGACATTTTTCAAAAAATATAGGAAATAGAACGTGAAAGAAACGTGTAAATATAAAAAAATATAGGAATACATTTATAAATATTTTCTTATTTATATATATTTATAATAAATATTTATTAAATCATATCAAAACTACTTCTATTTATACAAAATATGTATACAAAATATGTAATAGATAACAGTCTCTCATCTACTAGAGTTAAAAGCTAAAAAAAATGTTGGAATGTTTTGGTGAGTTTTTTTTGAAGGAAAAGGTTTTCGAATGCTTTTTGAGTTTTCGTCCATTGAAGACATTTAAATATTCCAAGATCTTAGCTTGGCTATTGGTTATGGGAAGGTAATTGTGTTATGACTGTGTTGTGAACATGAGAAAAAAAAAAACTTTGTTCAACTTTATATTATTGAAACTAGTAATGTTTATATCAGATGGTTTCTTTAGTCAAAGAAAGTGGGAGTGGAAAATCAATAGTGATCTCATTATTGCAAGGATTTTATGACCCTGATTATGGCCAAATCACTGAGGAAAGGTAGAGTAAGTATTTGGAACGCGAAAGTGAAATCTCACAACTTATTCAACAAAATCAGATGTTTATGTACCAAAGTACAAAAACTAAATGGGATAATCTGGCAAACTAATTCTTAACTTTCAACTAACAAACTTCACGAATTACAATAACTTAGTTATTTCTCACCATAAACTTTGATCTTCGTAGCTTAGCTGATTTGGAAGAAAGGGAAGGTTGAAGAAGAATGAAGAAGCTTCTGCCCAATGACAAATCGTTCACTTATTTTCAATCCACACCGTTTCATTAAACCAGTTGTACCCTTCTATCCAATAGCCCCCTCTCAAGATGGAGTTTGATGAAAATCAATCAAACCCCCATTGAACAACAAATAAAAAAAATGAGCCATGGTAGGAGGTTTGGTAAAAATGTCTACTAACTGAAGCTAACTCCAAGTGTGTTGAAGATAAATAAATCCATCTTGAAACTTGTTGCGTACAATGTGACAATCAATGTCTATATGTTTAGTGCATTCGTGAAATACTAGATTCCTAGCAATGTGAAGAGCAGCTTGATTATCATAGTAAAGAGAAATGGGCAAAGATAAAAGCAAATGAAAATCCTTGAGCAAGAAACCGGTCCATTGAAGCATGCAAACTGTTACTGCCATACTTCTATATTCAGCCAACAGATGAGCGAGAGACCACACTTTGTTTCTTAGTCTTCCACGAAATGAGGGAGAAGCCTAAGAACAGACAGTATCCTAAAATTGATTTGTGACTGAAAGGACAAGATGCCCAATCAGCATCACAATAGGCAGCAAGAAGTAAGGGCGAATTGGAGACATAAAACATTCCTTTAGCAGGGTACCCTTTAAGATATCGTAGAACATGTATAGCAACATCCCAATGAGATTCCAAAGGATGACTAAGATACTGACTAAGTTGTTGTACAACAAAGGTGATATCGGAACGTGTGAGATTAGGATAAAGTAACCTTCTTACTAAACTGCGATACTGATCAAGATTAGCATAGGATGAACTATTTGATTCCCCTAGTTTAAGGCCTTTAGGAAGAAGAGAAGAAACTGGTTTGGCTTCAAGCAAACCAATGTCTTTAAAGAGATCCAATATATACTTGCTTTGATTAAGATAAGTACCAGTAATGGACCTCACAATTTCAATACCCAAGAAGTACTTTGCATAGCCAAGATCTTTAATGGTGAATTGGTGGTCTAGAAATTGCTTCACTAACTGAATATCAGCTTCACATGTAGCTGTAAGAAGAACATCATATAAATATACCAGTAAAAAGAGCATAGAATTAGAAGTTGTTAGAGATATGCACACTGCCTTAGTCTGCAAAACTAGTCTTTAGGAATAATTTATTTGTTGCTTGATTTTAGGAATCAATTTAGATGTTGCAGATTTTTAGGAGTTGTTATGGTTATGCTTAAAACTAGCATGATTGTTATGTTTAACTCTATATATATCCTATAATAAAGAAGTAGTTTGTTAGCCTTTTAAAAAAAAATCAAACTAACAGATTGGTATCAGAGCTTTTATCTTGAGGGACCAGTAAGATTGAGTGATAAAAAGCATAAACTTCCAGAATGGAGGCTGATACACAGTCATCTTTCAGTCATGTTGCTCCACCAGTTTTTGATGGCCAAAATTATCAAGTATGGGTTGTTAGGATGACAGTCTACCTCGATGCATTGGATCTTTGGGAGGCTATAGAAGAAGATTACGACGTTCCACTACTGCCAGCAAATCCAACAGTGGCACAAATGAAGAATCACAAGGAGAAAAAGACAAGGAAGTCAAAGGCCAAAGCATGTCTTTTCTCTGCTGTTTCAGGTACCGTATTTACCAGGATCATGAACCTGGAATCAGCAAAAAACATATGGGACTATCTCAAGAAAGAGTACCAGGGCAATGAAAGAACCAAGAACAAGCAAGTGCTCAACTTGATTAGAGAGTTTGAGATGATGAAGATGAAGGAGTCAGAAATGATTAAAGACTACTCTGACAAGTTGCTGAGCATTGTTAATAAAGTGAGGCTCTTAGGCAAGGACTTTTCTGATGAGAGAATCGTTCAGAAAATTCTGGTCACTTTACCTGAGATATATGAGTCTAAAATCTCTTCTTTGGAGGAGTCTAAAGATCTGTCAAGCATA
>CATIWR010235700.1:0-14253 GCA_949677035.1 Omphalea diandra | reverse complement strand
ATTTTTTCCTTTGTTTATTTAAGGATCCTCTACATAAGAATTCGGTCTTGGCTGGCAGCCCCTAGAATTTTGATGATTGGCTTATGTCTTTGTTGATCCTTTACCTTAACGCATTGTGTTGAGTTAGATTTCTTTAGGGTTGCGTTTTGGGTGCAGTTCCATAATTTGCCTCTAGTATTCATGATTGACCGAATTGCTCATTCTCTGGTTTCTAAACTTGGGGATGCGCTAGATGTTGCTAGAGACCCTTTTACGGAAATGTTATAGGCAGTTATAATTAGGTCAAGATAATGCTAGATGTTTCTAAACCTCTTAAAAGATCTGTATCTTTGAAACTGGAGCAATCAAGCCAGTCAAATATTGTCTTGTTAACCTATGAAAAGCTACCAATTTTTTTGTTTTTCATGTGGCAGATTTGGGCATTTGGACACAAAGTTTAGTGAACATAATAAGGATAATGATGGAGAATGCCTTCTTGGTATGTGGATGAAAGCGAGTACGATTAGCTTCTATAAACTTCTGTTTAGTTCTATCGGAAGGAATAATACTATTGAAATATTTCTAGGTCCCTAGCCATTATTCTCGATAAGTTTGCTTCTTCATAAAGCAGTGGTAAGGTGGTGCTTGGTATCACTAAGGGTCAGACGGAGGCGATGAGGGTTGATTCGAGTAATGATGTGCCTATAATTCTAGTTAATTCCCAAGATCAGGGAAATCAGTTACCAATTTTAAATGATTTTGACAAGGCTGGAGATAAGTCAAATTCTTTAGATTTGGGGGAGGATAGATATTATGGTAAGTTCGATGCATGTTTTGCATGATCGTATTGGGGAGGCTACATTGGGTCTGTTTGCTATTGCACTTAATAAGGATATCAGGGATGTGGGCCAAGGTAGTGTGGATTTGACTATTAAGCCTAGGGGTTGTAAGGATGGAAATACTTCTGGGTTTGTTAATGAAGCCCATCTAATGGATGATAAAGTTAAGAAATTTAAGAAGTTAGCACGTGAGAATAGGGAGAACTCCTCTGGTACGATTCTTTTTCATAGCTCAAAGAAAAATCTTTTATCATATGCAAAGAAAATTGGCACTAAATAGAAAAATTAGTGGCGCTAGTGGATGCCTCGAATATTGTGAAAGATCCTTCTTCAGCTATAGTGGGTGATGGGAGTGATTATGGTGTTTCCAGTTATTATCGGCGATGCCCGCAGTGAAGTGAGATCTCTGAAGCCAATGACTCTGTTAATATGGAATGCTCGAGGGCTTGGGAACCCTTGAGCATTATTTGAGCTCGAAAGAATTATTATATCTAAAGATCCTAATGTTGTCTTTCTTCGCGGCATAAAGGGGGACATGATAGTTTCAAGAGACAGTTGGGCTTCCAAGGTTGTTTTCTTGTGAGTGCTATTGGAAGAAGTGTTGGTCGTTTGATTTTATGGAAAGATAGCATAGTAGTGAATGTGTGAGTCTTTTAGTGGTAGTCATATTGATGCTTTAATTTTAGTTCAGAATTTTTCTTCCAGATTTACTAGCTTTTATGGAGCTCCTTTGGTGGCAAATCGGAGGCTTCTTAGGAATTATTATGTCGACTCTCTAATTCTTTTCTTGAGACTCCTCATGTGATTAGAGGAGATTTTCATGCTATCTTGTCAGCTAATGAACAACTTGGTGGTCCTCATAATTCTACTCAAATTTGAGAATTTAGGAAGGTGATTGGGGATTGTGACTTGATTGATGCTGGTTATTCAAGCCCAAATTTACTTAGAAAAAGAAAGTTACTGGCAGTAACATTATTGTGGAAAGGATTGATAGATTTTTTTGTAGCCTCTAATTTTAAAACTCTTTTCCCTTCTTCAAACGTTATAATCCATGGCTTTTATCTTTTTGATCACCGAGTCTTTCATCTTCATTTGTTTGATACTATTTCTAATGATAATGCCAGAATTCCCATATGTTTTTTATTTGAATCATATTGGGCAAATTTACAAAAAAGTCAAGATATTATTATTGATTCTTGGTTCTATAATGGTACAGTGAATTCGGTGGTAGGAGTTGAAACTGCAGTTCAAAGAGTTAGGAGTAGATTAGCTCTCTAGGGTCATAATGATTATCAATAAAGGCATGGTTGGTTATGTTTTATTTGGAATCATTTAGACTTTCTTTATAAGTTTGATGATTTAACATCTTGGTGGGGTGAGATATCTGGATTGGAGGAGTTGGTTGCTTTAGGTAATGTTGAGGAGAGATATTGACAATAGTGATCTATGGGGCGATCGAAATACAAAGTGGTTTGATGCTAGAGTAAGTCAACATAAACAACGAAACAAAATTGGTAAAATTAGGTCTATCTCTAGAATTTTATTTCGGATTTGCTCTCTATTAAAGATGAGATAGAGAGTTATTTTTTCGCTATCTTTTCTGTAAATGGTACTACTCTTGATCCGATGAATCTAATGCTTAATTTTTTTCCTTGAAAGATCTTTGGAGATGTACAGGCTAAGTTGGATGCACCTTTTTTTAGGAAGGATGTTCGTGTGGCTTTGTTTGATATGCCCCCCCTCAAAGGCTCCTAAACCGGATGGATTGTCAGCTTTATTTTCTCAAACTTATTAGGATATTGTTGGTGAATTTGTATGTGATGCGTGTCTTTCTATTCTCAATGGTGCAGCTTCAATAAGTGAGTGGAATCAAACTTTGATAACTTTTATCCCTATGATTGCTTATCTTAAGCTTGTTTCACAATATCAGCCAATCATTTTTTATGTCATTGCTACGATTATTGAGAAAGCTTTGGCAAATAGGTTTAAATATTACTAGGGGGATATTGTTGGTGACCAGCAGAGTGCTTTTGTCCCTGATAAACTCATCTCAGATAATTCTATTATTGGTTTGAGTGTGTCGACTGGCTGAAAAAAAGAACTAAAGGGAACCTGGGTTTTATTGCTCTTAAGCTTGATATGCGAGAAGCTTGTGATCGAGTGGAGTATGGTTTTCTAGAAGCTATTATGGGTTGGTTGGGTTTTAGTAGGAGATGGATTGATTTGGTTATGAGATTTGTTTCTCTATAAGTTATTCCTTTCTAATCAATGGTGAGATTTACGGGCATTTAATTCTAAGGAGACTTCGCCAAGGCGATACCCTGTCCCCTTACTTATACTTGCTTTATGTTGAATGGTTACTAGTTTGATTAATCATTTATCTCCATTAGATGTTGGAGTGGTATTTTTATTGTTAAGGGAGCCTACCACACTCTCCCCCCAACACCCCCCCCAAAAAAAAAAAAATTCCCATCTCCTGTTAGCAGATGATTTTCTTATTTTTTGTTAAGGCCACCGTTGGTTAGTGTTATCATTTGAAGAAGATTTTTACTTTTGACCAACAAGCTTCAGGGCAGTTAATTAATTTCAAAAAATTTGCTTTTTCCTTTAGTTCTAATTCAAGCTTTATGATTAGAACACATATCCAAGCAATTTTTGGAACCGTAGTTGTGGCTTGTCATGAATCTTGCCTTGGTTTACACTCCTCCATTGAAAAGGAATAAAAAATGTACGTTTGGGTATGTAAGAGAAAATTGCAAAAAGCTTAGATTGGAAGGCTAAGTTATTTTCTTAGGCTACTAAGGAAGTCCTTATTAAATCTATTATCCAAGCCACCTTGAATTATCTTATATCAGTTTTCAAACCGCTGGTTGGAATCTGCGAGGATATTGAAAAAATACCAGCAGATTTTGATGGGGTGACACGAGCAAGAAAGCTAGGATTCGTTGAAAATTTTAGGATGCTTTTGTGCTGACCCAAAGAATGAGGTACAGGCTTGCGGCACCTGAGCGACTTTAATCAAGCATTGATTGCTGTGAGTGGGGCTCTATTGCTCTGCATTCAATCGACAATTGTCGCGAGACAATACAGTGGAGTACCTTATTAAACGAGGATCTTGCGACAACACCACTACATACAAGCATCAAGAGCCCATGAGTATATGAGACAATACATTGATAAAAGCCGGAGAAAATCAAAGTCGTCACCCAAAATGACTGAAACTAATTGGATAATAATTAGAATTATGTGCAAAAGACCCAACTCGTCACCTTTTTAAAGTAAGGTTCAGAAGTTGGGTATGACCCGAGAAAAGTGTTAGGTAGCTTGAGTCGCCCAGACATTGGTCCGACCTCCATTTAATTGTCCGTGATTTTTATAAATTGTTCATATTAATTATTTTTTTTACCGATTTCACTCGTGCAATTAATATAGGTATCAAAGACAAATAATAAATGTGGTGTTGATATACATGCAGTAGTAGAAAATAATTAATTAATTTTACATGACAAGTGAGAGTGAGAGATTCACAAATACATCCAAAATAAAAATAAAAACAAAAATAAAAATAAGGAATGAACAAGGCATGATAAATGTATCCTACAACACAAAGGTAGTATCATGTGTCATAATTACACAAAGAGTAAAGAATAATAATAAAAAAATAATAGAAATAACAACAATATTCATCAAAATAAAGAATAATTATCTAACTTATTAAAAGAACAATTAGCAATAACATACCAAAATACAACACAAAAATGACCACAATATATATTAAAATGTAATCCTAAAAATACAATAATATATATCAAAGGTAGAGAAACATTTGATTAATTCACCGAAAAATGTTCAAACACAACATATTAAAAATATCACGCTAAAAATATAATAATATATGTTAAAATAAGAAAATATTTAACTAATTTACCGAAAATATTCAACCACAACATATCAAAAATACCACACCAAAATACAATAATATATGTTAAAAATACGAAAATATTATATTCACCAAAAAATATTCAATCACAACATATCAAAAAACCACACCAAAAATACAATAATATATATTAAATATACAGAAACATTTAACTTATTCAATGAAAAATATTCACCACAACATATCAAAATATCACACCAAAAATACAATAATATGTGTTAAAATACGGAAATATTTAACTAATTCACCGAAAAATATTCAAACATAACATATCACTAAAAACCACACCAAAAATACTATAATATATATTAAAAATACAAAAAATATTAACTAATTCACTACAAAATTTAACCACAACATATCAAAAATATTACACAAAAAATACAATAGTATATGTTAAAAATACAAAAATATTTAACTAATTCACCAAAAAATATTCAACCACAACATATCAAAAATACCATATAAAAAATACAATAATATATACTAACACCAATATATCAAATTAACTACCACACAAACACAACCATAAATATATCAAATGAGAATAAAAGAAAATAATATTATGCATTAATCAAATATTGAACAAAAATAAATAAAAAGGCTCTTAGATGTTGTACCTTTTTGTTGGATATATATTTTTTGAGATTCAAAGCTTAGTGGTCATGTGTTATTTGTTTTTTTTTTTTTTTTTTACTTTTACTTTTTGACTTTTTTTTTATTTCATTTCATTTCTTTTTTATTTCTTTTTTGTATATAGTCTTGAATATATACTCAAGCCTCTACAAATTTTGAATTTTGGATTTGACGAATATTTTAAAAAGAAAGAAATAAAAATTCTACACACTCCCTATACCTGGGTTATCATATTCATTTCTTGGTCCCAATTTTGGTTAGTTATCATCATTGGATAAGAATTTTTTGGGGCGCAAAATGTAATATCTACAATTTGCCCCCATTTGATGCAATCCGAATGAATGCAAGATGAATGAGAAATGCAACAAAGTATAAAGTAAACACTATGCAAATTTACCTCGGATGTCTCTGATGTGTCCTAGCAGTCTCCTTTAAGCATAAACTAGGGCTTCTATTGAGGTCTCTTTATAACAAAATAAAATGTGTGGATTTCATTTTTCTCGTAGTTGTCAGAGTTTCTATTGAGGTATCTTTACAGTAGAATGATCTCCAATGCGCTACATCTTCCTTGGCAGCTTCGTTATCACCAAGGCTTCTACTGAGGTCTCTTTACAATAGAATTTGGATTCTAATGGACTTTGTCATCCTTGACAGCTTCGCTATTACCAAAGCTTCTATTGAGGTCTCTTTATAGTAGGATTTGAATTCTAATGGATTTTGTCCTCTTCAACAGCTTCATTGTTACCAAGGCTTATACTGAGTTCTTTTTACAATAAAATATGTACTTTGACAGAATTCATCCTCCTCGGCAGCTTCACTGTTATCAAGACTTCTATTGAGGCCTTTTTACAATGGGATTTAAATTCTAACGGACTTTGTCCTCCCTGGCAGTTTCGTTGGCACCAAGACTTCTATCAAGATCTCTTTACAGGAGGATTTGAATTCTAATAAACTCCATCCTCCTTGACAACTTCACTATCACCAAGACTTCTACTGAGGTCTTTTCACAGTAGGATCAAATTTCAAAATTCATTTCTATTTTCTTCTTTTTATATTTTTTTTATTTTTTCTCTAACTTTTCCCTCAGTAGCCTTTTCATGGTTTCAACGCAGTGAGCCTTTTTTTTTTCTTTTCATTCTCTTCTTTCTTTTTTTTTATTTTTTTCTCTTTTCCTTCTTTTCTTTCTTTTCTACTCTAACTTTTGCCTGAGTTGTCCTTCTAGGTTTTCAACTCAGCGAGTTCTCTCTCTCTCTCTCTCTCTCTCTCTCTTATTTTTTCTCATTATGGGTTTTACCTATTGGGATTGATCGTGGTAAAGTATCACTTCATGTCGCTTTTCCTTTTTGTCCTAGACTCATCATCATTGAAAATTCATCAAATGTCAAGATCAACTCAACTCAACAGGCTTTTCACTTTGGCAATTTCCTTTTTATTACAAATCTATTACTCTAATGGTGCTTTCCTTCTTAACAATCTTCTATTTGCACATATTCTGGCTTTTGGTCTATTGATCCTTCCTTCGTCCTCTTGTCTCATTGTTGTAACTTTCTTCAATGTCTTGGATTCGATTTTACATTATTTTTTTTATGCCTTTTCTTTTTCTCTTTTTTTCGCACTCTTCTTTCCTTTTTTTTTTTCTCTTTCACTTTTATTTTTTCCTTTCATTCCATCATTCTCTTCTCATTTTTCATTTTTAGTTTTTTATTTCTTTGACTTTTTATCTCTAATTTTTTTTAGGATGACTATCATTTTCTCTACATCTCACCTTTTCTTTACACCAGAGGGTTGAGTGACACCTGCGCCATTGATGGGGTGGTCAGAGTTCTAATCCCCATCTTCTATTCATCCATGTCTGTCATAGCAAAACCTGTGAATGTAATAAATGTTAGTTCCTTAGCACCCACTTGGCTTTATACATTACCTATTTTTCGCATTAATGCCTCATTGCAAATGAGTCAAAGCGTAATGAAGAACTCATGTAAGATGCCAAGGTTGATGCACAGTGATGTGTTGTACTCTTGAAACGTATCATGTTGCAAGGGAGACTAAGTAACAAAAATGAATATGTATGCATGAAATGAAATGCAAGTCCCTAGTCCTAAACCATGTTTATCCATTGCATCGCAAAAGTAGGCTACCAAGTTAGGAAGCAGATTTGAAGAATATCATCATTAAAGAGCTCATTTTTTTCCTTGCTATGTGTCTTACATGCAAGAATGCTTTCACACACATTTGTCTCCTTTCTTCTACATGCATGTCTTTTCTTCCATTTGTCTTACATGCAGAATTGATCATCCAAATGCATCAAGCTTCTTTCCTCTCTTCTATAAATCGCATCCACCACTTGATGCACATATAGGAAAAATTATTATGATGCATTGGCTTTTCTTTTTTATACACCTTATTCGCCACTTGTCTCATATGCATAAACAATTGTTGTGACAGTCAACTTCTTTTCTCTTCCATGTACACCTCATGCCACTTGTCTAACATGCATAAACAATTGCAACATGTCAGCTTCTCTTCTCTACCTTGTACACCTCATCTGCCACTTGTCTCACGTGCAAAAATAATTGTTGTGACATGTTAGCTTCTCTTCTCTTCCCTATACACCTCATTTGCCACTTGTCTCACATGTATAAACAATTGCAATGTATCAGCTTCTATTCTTTTCCCTATACACCTCATTCGCCACTTATCTCACATGCAAAAACACTTGTTACAATGTGTCGGCTTCTTTTACTCCTTTACAATCCTTTGTCGATTAGGTGATTCTCACATCACTAAAAAACTCCTAACTAGAACCAAAAGATCTTTTATTGCTCAATATTCTCTGATAATCTACCATGGTCGAAGCAACCCAAAGGCATATCAGATGGCTCCTAAGGACCACTTTCGAATAGGAATGGTCAACTATGAACTAGCTCGGTTTAAGAGCGTTGAAGTACCTTATCGATATCCCTCTTGATTTCTCATTACTCAAAGGTATTGTGTCATTTTAGAATCCCTATGACCATGTTTTTCATTTCTCAAGATAAGAGTTATGTCCCCCTTATGAAGAATTCAATGCGCTATTAGGGGTAACCATTACTACTACTAATCAACCTGTTTTGCCTATGATTGAGTATCCAATCATCAGAAAAATGAGGCATTTATTTGACATGATTTGTAGGGATGTTGAATTTGTTACAGGTGATGGAGAGATCTTGATGGAGAATTTGATTGAAGTCTATGAAAAAAGAGATAGACCCACTGCCCAGTGGTATAGGATACTCAGTTACTGCTTGTAAGTGCAATTCTCACTAGTGACTGAGAGCTACCAAGTGGATTTTCAGTTGCTTCTGGTGATAGAGGAGATGGAGATGAGCAAAATGTGTGTTCCTATAATTTTGGCTAAGACTATGTTGGTTTGCATTAGGTTTAGAAAGGCAAAAGTGTTATGTTCATAGGGAGTTCTTTATTGCTTTAGGTAATGAGATAATTCTTTTCCTTCCCTCTTTCTTCTCTAAATTCACCATTCTCACATTCTCGTTTCTCATGTAGTTGTGGCTGCAAGAGAAGTTGTACTTGGTGGTTCCTCTAAGTGTAAGTTCTTCCAAATACAAGCCTGTGATTACTAATCCCATAAAATCACATACCCTGACAATGTTATCGATGAATATTCATGGTTGGATTGGTTCACTGACGGGGTTGATTCCAACATCAGATGAATGAGTCCTTAGTGGAGGTTGACTCACGTTACCTTACAAATAAAAATAACCATTATTGCTTTTTTAAGCCTCTGTATGGCATCATACTACTTTCTAAGTCAATTATACTATTAATACAGTCTGGAATAAAGGACTTTGGACTTTTCACTATAGTTTGGCGATGACCTGATCACTCAATGATTTTTAGACAAAGTTTAGAATAGATGGCAACAACGGTGTATTTACACCATTGAGGGTCCTCCTACTAATACCATAATGAATGAGTATTACAAGAAGTGGGTCAGAATCCATAAAGAAATAGCAAATCCCACTGCAAGATATATTGCTGCTCATGAATTCCACCAGCAGGTTATGCGGAGGAAAAAATGAGCAGAACATTCCTTTTGTGGACCTGATGCTGAAGATTAAGCTTGTTGTAACTGGTTTTTGCTTGTGACATAGGCCACATGTTTGTTGTAACATAGCGAATAATGGCCTTTGTTCTATTGGTGTGAAGCTTAAGGATGATGTACTAGTTAGGTCTTTTGTGTCATAGGTGTGTTTGTTGTTTAATACAAAAGTAGACTCTTGTTTAGATGAATCTTCCAGTAATTTCATTTATCACATTTATCATCAAGTTGAAAACAACATAAACTGAAAAAACCAATGCCTTATTTAGCCACAGGAAAATTTCCCCAATTTTGTAAGTTTTCTAGGCTATTTCATAACTATGGCATCTACAATCTTTGATTCTCATACTATAGTTGATAACTACCTTCACCACTCTAAATCCTCCTCTCATAAGACTTTCGAATTTCATGCACAAACTCCTCTACTTGTATCACATAATTCAACATATCTTTCAAATTTTGTAAGGGTAGAAATCTGAATCATTGCTTATTGAGGGCAAAACACCTTTTATAACCATTTTGACTTGATCCTTCTCATCTAATCGATTTTTCATTTATCCCACTAACTCTTTCAATCTCTTTAGATAATTATAGAATGACTTATTGGGTTTTTGTTTAGTAACTTCCAAGTTCTTCAAGGTCATATCCATCTGCAAATTGTATGAGTAATGGCTTTTGAAACCCTTGACCAACTCTTTCTAAATTTCTCGAACTGTCTTTGGTTAGTTGTGGTACCACTTCACTGGGTGTCCATCCAAAGACAAACCAAAGCATTTAATAATCAGTACAGGAGAAAGCCAAATAGCCTTCATGGTTATGACATACTACTTTAAATGAATTGTAGGATCCTAAGTTCCATTAAACTAGACTAAGTCTAGCACTTTGAACTTTGACGAAAGTTCCATCCTATTAGATAAAGAAAAGTCCGCTAAGTTTTCCTCTTCACCCATCCCCTTATCTTTCGATAGTTTCTGACACTTTTTCATCTATTTAGCCATCTCAACCATTACCCCCTGACCGTTAATGGAAACCCCAACAACCTTTTGGACCATCTTTTCCTTGGCTGCCTTTTGACATTCATAGCCCTCCATATCATAAAAGTCATCATTTTGTATTTGGATGGTAGGTGGGATGGTTTGTACAACTGGGTTTTGTTGAACTAGGATAATCAATCCTAGGTTTATAACCTCTTTTGATCTTGACAAAGTAGATTGATCATCACTAATATTTCAAATAAGTGTTGTTGTTGCAGAATTGAATCAATCTCTCAAAGAGAAATGAAGAAGTTGATAAATTCCAAAGTAACATGTAAATCGCGACCGCAACCTAAGATTCGCGATCGCGATTCATGTTAAGACATGCTGAAAATCAAGCAGGCGAAATCGCAGTGTCATTCTTGGCCGCGACCCTTGAAAAGTGCTTAAGGTAAAAACTCATCATAAGGGGATCATAAGATTTATGAATCCTCACCTTATGCAGCTTTAAATGAGCATGGCATCCATATGTACCACTGACCATGTAGGGTTAGCATACAACACAAGAATGAGGAAGATTGAGGGCTAAAACTCTATTCACATGTTTTAAACATAAACATAATTACAAAAGGGAATCTTAAGGTCATTGGAACCTTAAGTTCCTTACTTATTCACTATCCTAAATGATCAAAACGTAACCTTAACATCACACTAAATCATAAATAAAGGGTCTTGAAGAACTACATGAAAAGAGGTTGTAAAACCACTTTTAAACCGCACCAAGGTCCTTTTTTAAGATGAATGGGGATCCTAAGATATTATTCCTCATCACATTCTATTACTACAACATTGGAACACCTTAAAAAAGGTTTTGGAAAAAAAGAAATCCAAATGGTGAAGAAAATAAAACCCTATAAAAAAATTATGTACTAAATAAGCTAGGTTGTACATACCATATGAGGGACTATACAAGCTACAATTAAGACTGTACAACCCCTATTTTTTAGGTTTTAAAAATAAGAAAGAAAAAAAAAGAGGAGGGAGTGATGGGGGTTTTCCTGGATGCCTTTATGTGTTTGTATGCCCTAAAAGGCTCACAAGATCAATATTTTTCTCCATAATGCTTAGGGAATGCATAAAGTTGAAGAGATTAGGTCTAATTCTACTTGGAATGATTTGGGGTGAGTTAGGGTTTAGGATTTTTGTGTTTGGAAGATGTTTGAGAAGTAATTTTAGTAGAGTAACCTAAGGGTTTCTAAGCCTCTCTTGCTCCTTCAAATGAGTGGGTATTTATAAATAATGGATAGGTGTTACACCATAGACATGACTAATAATAAAGAAGGAGATAAATCAGCTAGAATTAGGATTTACACATATACAACCAAACATGGGTTATACATCCATCTACTAGGACTGTACAACCCAATAGTTTAAGGGGAATCAATTCTAAAAGGTTCTTAAGGCTAAGGTTTTAAGGTGGGTTGTATAGCTATGGTCATAGTTGTACAACCCTACTTAATGGGCTGTACAACCCATCAACCTTTTAGGCTTGGTCTTGGTCATAGGTTCTCTAAGGTATCCTATGGTTTTTCATCTCTTTCTTTATCAGTTCCTTTTTTATTATGAGGAATAGATTCAGTGATTTTCATCATCGAACTTTACATCTAGAGGTCCAAAATTGGATGCTTATAGTTTACCCTTACTTTATGGGGCTTGGAAAATAATAGTTGATAAATGACCATTTGAGTAAGTATCAATAAAGAAAAAATGTAAACACTAGTAAGGATACCTAAGGATACAAGTCTTTAACAACTCCTCAAGTAAGTACTAAAGTGATTCTGACAGCTCTCTAGAAGGTACCAAGTGTTTTGATAGCTCTTCAACTGCTCTTAAACAAGTGTTGAAGGGGCTCTGCCATTTATTTAGCAAGTACCAAATGTTTTGACAGCTCTGTAATAGATCCTAAGTAGGTGATTAGGGGGTTTTGACAACTCTCTAGCAAGTACCATATGTTTTGGCAATTCTTTAACACCTCTCAAGCAGGTAGTGAAGTGATTCTACTAGTTCTATAATAGGTACTAGGTGTTTTAACAGCTCCTTAGTAGCTTTTAAGCAAGTGCTGAAGGGGTTTTGACAATCTCTAGCAGGTACTAGGTGTTTTGACAATTCTTTAGCAACTTTCAAGCAAGTACTGAAGGGATTCTAACAAATCTCTAGCAGGTATCAGATGTTTTGACAGCTCCTCAATAGCTCTTATGCAGGTGTTGAAGGGGTTTTGATAGCTCTATAATAGGTACCAGGTGTTTTAACAATTTTTTAGCAGCTCAGAAATAGGTATTGAAGGGGTTCTAACAACTCTCTATTAGGTACTAGGTGTTTTGACAATTCTTTAGTAGCTCTCAAGCATGCATTGAAAGGGTTCTGATAGCTCTCTAGTAGGTACCAAGTGTTTGGTATTGAATAATTAGCCACTTACAGTCATTAGTGCCCTTGTATTTCTCTATAAGTGCTTTAGTGTTTTTGATGGATGATTCTGGCTCAGAGATGCCCCTGGGTGGTTTTTATGTTATAGAGGCCTTTCCAGTATTTGTAAAACTGAACCCATATCCTTGCAACCTTTCTGGCTGTCTTAGGAGTTTGTTCTTTTCTCAAGGTAATGGGCTTAGGGCCAAATGCTGTAAGAAGCATTTTATGAGTCCTAATACTTTTGAGATGAAAAGACTTTCCTTAAAGATATTTTTAAGGTTCGAGTTTGCCATCAAAGGGCATCTTGGTGATTTGACTTAGATAAGAAGGTTTAGTGCATTATTCCGATACTTTGGAAGCATTAAAGGTACTTTGGTAATTTAACTATTCAGGGTTCTTTGGGAGTTAGGGATATTTTAGTAAATTTAGTGCTCTAGAGCTCGAGGGAAGCTATGTGTATTTTGGTAATTTTGATGCTTAATTGGCTCTTTAGGAAGCTATAGGTATTTTAGTATTTTTAATGCTTAAGTGGGCTATTTGGGAAGCTTGGGGTATTTTGTAACATCCATTTCCATATATTAAGCATGACATTCATGTTTAAGTATTCATATGCATAAAGGTTAACTGATTATTCATACATAATCTAACATGTATTTAATGAACACATGTTAACCCATTTAATGTTAGTAACCACAAATTGAGGCCTATCTAAGTATATATACATGACATAAGGAGAGAGGGAGAGTTGGAATTCAGTCGGTGACCTATGCTTCATATGTCAATATGCAAAACCTTATGCTCTAAAGTACCCAAACCTTATGCTTCATTATTTGAAAAAAAACATAATTGCGATTTGGTGAGTTGTGACTCAATGAATAAAAATAATAATCAGATTCTTATGGCATAACCATCAATCAAATATCATTAGGATACATTACAAGTATAAGAATTGACTGTACAAGTACAAATGCAATAGATTGATTTCGTTGTGACCTTAAAAGGCAAACACTGCTCCTGAAAATTCATCCTAAAAATTCATGTGATTTAAGTGACATTTGATTTCATTTGCCAATCATGTGAATCATTTGATCGATAACATATGCCATAATAAGACATATCGGTCCCTTTTCCAAGTGATTTGCAAGTGTTTGACAAGCTAATCACAATATCCTTTTAGTTCTATATGCAAGTGTTCATTCATAATGGTATACCAAGTAATCATTAAGATAATATAATTCTCACTTGACTTGTATTCACATGTAAAATGTCATAATTTAATCACATATACATGAAATAGAACACAACAATATCATAAAATCA
>CATIWR010235698.1:0-24817 GCA_949677035.1 Omphalea diandra | reverse complement strand
TTATTATTATTATTATTATTATTATTATTTTATTGCCTTAATTTTTTCCTAGACTACCCTTATAGGTTTTTTAATCTAGCAAGCTACTCACTTTTGTTTAGGCCATCATTTTAGATTTTCAACCTAATGAGCTTATTAATTTTTTCTTTTTTATTTCCCTTCTTTATTTTATTTTATTTTATTAGATATGGCTGCAAGAAAAGTTATGCTTATTGACTACCCTCACTATAGATGCAAGACTCTATTACCTACAATATCAACAAAATCGCTGCTTGTTAAAACTTGTTGGCACAAAGGATGAGTAGAGTGAATGGATATCTCATATCACTTCTTTTGACATTTGTTGGACTTGCCTATGGTGGAGACTCTCACGAGTTTCTCTATGGACCTATGGGGACTACGTGATAATGAGATTTGAGAAATCCTCCTTTCTCTCTTCTTCAACTCCTTCAGTTTTCTCTATTCCTACAAAGTGGATTTTCTTCCTTCCTTTATTAAGGGACCACTATCCAAGTACTTTTTCGATAAAGTTAGGTCCATATGGGCTAATTGCCACACTCATGACTTATTCACTAGTATGGACCCTGCCCTTAAGGATGATGCTAACTACATGGCGTGGTTACACAATTTTTATAATTGCAGAGATCCTTCCATCTTATTAAAACATTAACAAATAGTGAAACTTTATAGGCAGAAACTTTCATATATTTATTTCCAATTTGAAGACATGTTAAAGTAAATTTACTTTAATTATGCAAATGCATCTCCATTTGATATTATGCTTAACATGAACTATTTACATTTTGCATATTACACATTACCTGAATGCATGATCACTACTTTTAATACTGGCATATTAGATTATATGATTGCCTTGTTTGATACCTATGTCTTATTGGCTCTTTACTCTTCATTTTTGCTTCTTCCACCACTACTTTGTATTTCATCATTCCCTGATAGATGTCCCTAATAGTCAACTGCACTCTCTTGCCTTTTGCTCTGTTTATTATATTTATGTTCTAATTTTTGCTTAAGCAGTGCTTTCGAGTTTTCAACTAAATGGACTATTTCTTTTCCTTTTTTTTTTTTTGTCTCTTTTCTCCTTTTTTTATTCATACCCTAACTTTGCCTAAGCTTACCTCACAAGTTTTTGACTTAGTGAGCTTATTTTACTTTTCTCACATCCTAACACAAAGTACTTTTGCAACCTATCTAGGTTCACTGGCTCGATGAATTCATTTCCATCCATATCAGATAGTTTTATTGCACCTCCTAAATAGATCTTCTTAACCATAAAGAGACCTTCCTAATTCAGTTTGAATTTTCCTTAAAGGTTTTAGGCTTATGGTCTGATTGCCTTCAACACTAGATCACTGACCTTTTATGGTGCTTGCTTTAACGCTCTTGTTAAATGCACAAACTATTCTAGCCTAGTACAATTGGATGTGGTAGAGAGCCTTTAATCTCTTCTCACTTAGAAGAGCTAGTTGCCCAAATTTGTTTCTTATCTATTAGTGCTTAGGAATCTTTGATTTTACTAATACTTGCAGAGACTTCACTTCCACTTCAATTGGCAATGTTGCTTTTATCCCATACATAAGGGTGTATGACATCATTCCTGTCGATGTCCTTATTGTAGTTTGATACCCCCAATAGTGCAAAGGATAATTTCTTAGACCAATCTTTGTAAGTCTCTAACATCTTGGTAAGAATGTTCTTAACAATCTTGTTATTTGATTTCACAACTTTATTAGCATATGGTCTATAGGTGACAACTTGTGATGGGCTACTCCATACTTTTCCAAGATCACTTTGACCTCAGCCTGAAAGTAAACCTTATTATCTATAATGACATGATGTGGCACCTTATAATGAAAAACGAGGTTCTTTTCGATGAATTGAGCCAAATTGCTTTACCCCTAATTTACTAAAAGACTCAGTCTCTAACCATTTTGAGAAAAAATCAACTATTACCACAACACATTTATGCCCTCTTGTAGAAGTTGACCTGATTTCTCTAATCACATCGATCCCCCATACTGCTAGTGACTAGGGTGAAGTCAGGTTTTGTAGCTCAGTTAGAAGCAAATGGTTGAGGCTACCATGAACCTAGCACTTATGGTGACTTTGAACCATTTGAATGTAGCCATACTCCATAGTAGTCCACTAGTAACCCATTCTTAAAATCCTCCCTACCAATATATTCCCTCTCATATAGGGGCCATAGATCCCTGTATGCAACTCTCCCATGACTTTTTCTACTTCCTCTTTTGTCAAGCATCTCAAATGGACCCCATCTGACATTCTCTTGTACACAAACCATCATAGGCCATAAATTGTAATGCCTATTTTTGAATCACATCCTTTTCCTTTGTTTCAGTACCCTCGGGGTACTCACCATTTTCTATATACCATTGCACATCATAGTATAAAGGATAATTTGTCACCGACATCTGCATTACTCTTTTGTCGACATAGCATGGCATTATGGATCAAAATGTGATGAGTGGTTTCATGGGCATTACCTGCAGCCCATCCTAAACAGAAACTACAGTTGCCAACACATTGACCATTGCATTCTCTTCCTATAGTGAATGATGAAATATGATCCTTTGAAAATTTTTTGCCAATCCTTGTCACTATTCTTCTTTTAATTCCCACTCATCAGTCACTTGAGAAATATTAAGTAATAAGTCTCTAAACACTTTAGCCATCTTGACCTTTATTTGTATCAAAAGTTCCAACTCGAATAAGCAAGCTTCATACTCAGCCACATTATTTATCACTTAAAATCAAGCTTTTTAGCAATAGGGAGAAGTTTTTCCTTCTAGTGATATCAAAATCACTCTCATGCCTACTCCTTTTTTGTTCACCACTCCATAAAAGCACATTCTCCATCTTTGAGGCTCGATTGCCCCTAAACCCTCATATAGGAATCGGGGAGGTTTGGAATCTCCTTCTTTAAATGGTTGTTGAGCCAAATATTTTGCAACTACCCATCCTCTAATCACCTTCTTATATACATACTTAATGTTAAACTTTGTTAATAGTATTAGCCATTCCGCTATCTTTCTACTCAAGAAAGGCACCTTATACAAGTACTTGACTAAATCAAGCTTTGACACAACCTCGACTAAACATTACTAAATATAATGCCTAAACTTTTTCTTGGCCCACGACAATGCTAGACAAGTCTTCTCCACCTAGTTATATATCTCCTTATAAGGGACCAGTTTCTTATTGAGACAGTACATCACGTGCTTACTTCTCATCTCATCTTCTTAAGCTAACATCATCCCTACAAAGCTTTCTCCTACTGCTAGATATCAAATTAGCAGTTTCTCTGGCTTCAAAGGTTTTAGTACTAGCGGGCTGGTTAAATATTCCTTTATCCTTTTAGAGGCTCTCTAGCATTGCTCATTCCACTTCACCGGTCGATCCTTCCTCAACCACTTGAATATCAGCTCATACATAAAAGTGAGTCTTACTATGAATATGCTAATGTATTATAAGTAATCCAAGAAGCCCCATACCTCATCGTCTGTCTTATATGCAGGCATGTCCTAAATAGCCTTCACTTTGTTTGGATATACTTCAATGCCCTTCTCACTCATCACATGCTGTAGTAATTTACCAAATGTAACCCCAAACACACACCTCTTAGGATTCAATTGTAGATTGTACTCATCAACTCTTTAAAAACTTTTCCAAGGCCTCAAAATGCCCTTCCTTAACTCGGACTTTACCATCATGTCATCTATGTACACCTCCATTTCTTTATGGATTAAGTCATGAAACAAAGTAGTGGCCATCTATTGGTATGTCACTTCTGCATTCTTCAATCTAAATGGCATCACTTTATAAATGTATGTTCCATATTTCTTGATAAAAGCGATCTTTACCTTATCAGTGATTGCTATGATAATTTAGTTGTAACTTGAGAACTTGTCCATAAAGGAGTACATAACACACATCTTGGCATTGTCTACTAATGCATTAATATGAGTTAGCAGGAAATCATCCTTCGGGCAAGCTTTATGTAGGTACATGTGATCCACATATATCCTTACTCTCTCATCCTTTTTCGACATCGACACTATGTTAGCCAACCACTTAGGGTAATCAACTATTTCCAGGAACTTGGCATTCAAATGCTTTACCACTTCTTCTGCAACTAATTAAACTCATTCAAGTCTCATCCTTTGAAGCTTCTACTTTACTGATCTCATATATGGATAAGTAAGAATTATTCAATAATTCACCTATCAACCTTAAACATATCCTTGTATGTCTAAGCAAAGACCTTCTAGTACTTTCTGAACAATTATTCGAACTTTTGTCATTCCTGTAGTGTGACATCATTGGCAATGAGTAAGATCTTTAGATTTTCCTACATGCCAAGATTAAATATAGTGGTATGCACATAATTAATGTTAAATATGCTAATGAAATTATGCATGCTATGCATACTACCATCAGGGAACACATCACACAAATAAGTAAGCTTGTTTTTCATTGCCTTCAACTTAGAAATAAATATATCATCATTAAAGAGACTAAAAATAAGAACATCAATATTAGGAAAGACAAATCCTCTTGCTGATCAGTAGAAGTTTTTCGGGCATCAATTTTTTCTTCTTATATAACCTTTTCTTTATCAGTCATCTAAGCTACATGCGAGTCACCAACCTGTTTGGTGCTTAGTCCCTTCTCATATTCTGTTCTAGCCATTGCTTTCACAACCTCTTCAAAGTTTTATTTCATCTGGTTATCCCTAACTTAATCTTCATAGAGCTCTCCCAAAAGGGCACCCCTTCTATCTTAACTTGATCTTGCACCTTTTTACCATCACCAATGTCCTCAATGGAACTCACAATCATATTCTTAATATATGTTAGAGTTAACCCAGTATATGTGCCTTCAGTGAACTTGCATAGTCCAATATATTCCCATTTTAGGTCCATGAGACGGGCACTTAGACTAGTAATCTTAGACTTCTTCTTAAAAAATCCATACCTATAGCCTAAAACTCTTGTCTAATGAATACTACTCATGTTTTTCTTTAAAGAGCTTCCACTTGTAATTTCATGACCAAGTGGTTTGAGGTTCGAACAATATCACAGTTTGTTATGATCATTGAGTACTCTTCTACTTCATAACTTGTTTACCTTTCTTTTCTTCTTATCTACCTCATCTGATGAATCTCTATAGTTTAAATAACCTGTTTCCCCAACTCTCATGCATTTTTTAGATCATCCATGATGTCATAACCTGATGACTTTTCATCCTCGTCAATGATTTTGTCTTTGACTTCTCCTATTACTTTTTCTTCTTTAATGAAGAAATTAGGTAAAGGTCCATGTAGATCTTTCACTTCTAGTGTAGATCTTTCCTATGATAACCTAATCCTCTCCTAGTACTCTAACTTGGAATCTCTGGAAACTCTAACACTAGCAGAATTTTTTCCCAATCTTTGGTGTGGTTGAAACTTCATATTCTTCATGATTCCTATTACATTCAAGTCAAACAATTTATCTATAACTCTAATAACTTGAAAATGCTTGAGGTGTGCCATGGCTATGCTTAGTGCCAACACGATTTCTTTGGCTTCTACATAGATAGTCACTAACTCACCCTTGTAAGGAATTTTAACTTTCTAATGCACTTTGGATGGCACTCCCTTAAATAGGTGGTACCATGGCCATCCCAATAATAGTGAAAAATTGATAGAGATGTCTAAGACTATAAATTGCCTCTACGATCTTAGTTTTCACCATAGTCTTAAACACATTAATGGTTGGCCTTCTACTATTATCATTGGATGATACTTTTTGACATCTTCATATCCTTCTCTGACACCCTAAACTTGTGTAAAATTTTCAAAGGATAGATGTTAACCTCAAATCTATTGGTCACCATCATGTACTGAGTTCACTTCCCCCTTACTTCGACTCTTATGAACAAAGCCAGATTGTGATCCCTTTCTTCTGTTGGAAAATCTTCATAAGAAAAGGTGATCTCCCCTTTATGGGTGGCTAGAGAAATAACATCCTTCAAGGTGGTCTCCTTAGAGATGATCAAGTTTGACAAAGCTTCCACCATGGCTTTCTTATTGCTCCTAGGAAGTAATAAGCAATTCCCACACTAATCTATGCTAATCACTTCTTCAATTATTTCACCATAAGGTTATCTCCCTCCTCCTTCACAACATGATCATTTACTTCTTTTCAACCCTTGGTTCTTTAGGGACCTCTCTATCAAGGTAATACTTTTAACTTTAAGTTATATGATTCACTTATTCCCTTTCTTTTTCTTCATCACTCTCTTCCCATAGCTTAATCATCCTCTTCCTTTTCTCCTCTTTTGTCTCTTTATTGGAGCTCTCCCATAAGTTAATAATGCAAACCACAGTAGCAGACTCCCATGGTATTTCTTTAATAGTGGCCATAACAACTTTTTTAGGAATTCCATAATGTACCATAAATGTCCATTGGTTAGAAGTTGAACATTACGATAGTTTAAGAGAGAATTCCCACTTATGCTCAGCCTTCTCGCATTGGGTGGAACAATAGTCTTATTATCTATGAGATCCTGAATTTCATGCCTTATCCTGTAATAATCATCAGTGTCAAGCGCAACCCCTTAATGAAAAGCATATATGCGTTAATGTTGTATACTCTTGGTAGTAGGTTGGGAGGTGGTCATAGTGCTAGAGGCTTCAGTAGGCCCTTCTTTCGTAGTCTTCCAAATGCCTTAGAGAGAGGCATTCCTAAACTTATAAAATGCCTCAGAGCCTTTATCTCATTCATATTGGTTGTCTTATTTCCTTAACCTTTGAGGTTGGGATAAAGTATTTCTTCTACCCCCATATTTTCTATTTGACTTAGACTCTAATTCCTTAACTTGCAAACTCACCTTTTTACAGTCCTCAAAATTTCACACTAACATACCCTTGATCCTAGTGCCTATCCCCGACAATACCCCCTTTATGATAATCCTTACTTGTTTTCTTTTTGTGGGTCTGGTAGTTGCTTTGAAAGCTAGTTTCTTCCACCTCCTTACATAATCATTAAAGCTTTCACCAGTCTTTTACTTCAATGACTTAAGGTATTGCAAAGTAACTTCTAAGGTTGAGTTACATATATAGTGTCTCTCAAAGGCTTTAGCCAACCCCTTTTAACTTTCTCTAATTGTCTTAAGTAGGTTGTAATACCATGTCTTCGCAAACCCCTCCAATGATAACTCAAACAGCTCAAGCATAGTATCAGTAGGGACCCTAGACGTCTTCATTATCAACATATATGAATGGATGTGACTTATGGCATCTTGAGTTCCAATAAACTTAGGATGTTTAGGAATTCTAAAGTTTATGGGTAGTTTTTTCATGCTTGCGAGCAAATAGTTCTTCAATGTTTATTCCTCTTTCTAAACCTTTAGCACCTAAAGTCTTATGTATCTTCTCTAATTATTTGGCAAAGTCATCAAATTACGTACTTTCTTTTTCACTTTCCATAGGCTTATCAAGAGCTATAGTAGTATTCCTTACCTCCTTAGCCACCTTACCTTATGATACTCCATCCCAATGTCATCAATCATCACAGGCTGGGGTGCCTCCATGAGCATCTTCCCCCTATCTGTTCTATTAGTAGATGTTTCTTCTTTCTTCAAATTCTCATTTACATATTTGCTCACCTCTTCAGTGATCCTCTACTCCATTATTGATTAAAGTTGACCATCGTTTTCTTTATAATCTTCGGTGGTATGGTAGTCTCTATGAGTGGTTCAATTTTTTATATTGAGCTTGACATCTTACTTTTTCTAGCAAGTTAGTTGTCCATTCTCTTCCACAGGGGTTTGGATGGAGCTATGATAGCTATCAGATAAGGGTTATTAGTATGATGCATGTACCAATAATGAAGGCATGTATGCATGATATGCATATATTATTAGCAAAAGATCCTTCCAACCTTATTCCTCCCATACACACTGTGGGAATACCTAATCGTGTTCCTTGAGAGACCTTAACCCTTCATTTAAAGAAGATATGCAAATAAAAATGTGTCATATCCTAAGGTACTATTAGCTTTTACATTCGCCTAATGGATGAAATGATTGTCATAATTAATGGTGTCTATAAGCTTAGGGAATGGTAGTCATAACCCTTCATTTGATGTACTTACTTGGCTTATGAGTGATGCTCCTTACCATCTCCTAAGCCCTAATGGAGCTTAAGTCTCAAGTTTGGAGAACCCATTGGTTTTTTTAAGGGCAAGTCTAATATGTGTGGTAAAGTATGGAGGCTACATGAATGTCATTGGACTAATTAATTAGAAAGTTAATATGATAAAAAGTGAACCAGAGTTTAAACATGAAGTTAATTTTAGGTCTTTAGTGGAGTCACCACTATAAACACCTCTAAGTTTTTACTCAAACAAATGGAACCTTACTTGTGACTCCATCATTTTATCAACCAATATGGGGTTGAGAGGATAAGATTTAAATTGGTATGAACCCCAAAAAGTGGCATGTGATTGGATCAATAAGGGGATCCTTTAGGCCTCACCCAAGTTCGAAGCCCTTTTATCTAAATGAGGGTCAATGGGGGACTAGGGTAGGACAACACATTAGTATCACCTTAGAAGATATGGGGTCGCCACCTAACTTTGGTTGGGGCAAGAACTAGGATAAGGAAAATTCTAAACCAAACTAAGTCATTTAGAAAGGCCAATTCATCCTTACCCTATCAAAGATCAAGTTCAAAAATTAGGTATAACTTAGGGAAGAGGTTTGGCACCCCTAAATCACTCAGATATTGAGATTCGACCTTTGATTATCTTTGGCTCACTTTTACTATTTTAACATATTATTAATTAGTTCAATTAATGCTTATAAACTGGAATCCAATCGATCATATCAAGTCATCAACAATATTGATGGGAAGGGGGTCATGCATCATGGCATAGGGTGAGACATACATATCATCCACATCATGCATTTTAAAAGGGAATGGGGTCATGTAACATAGTATAAGGAAAAACATGTATATCATCCACATCATGCATTTTAAAAAGGAATGGAGTCATACAACATAGCATAAGGAAAGACATACATATCATCATTTGTACATGTTTAAGCTTAGTAATGGTAATAAATACCACCACTCATGATTGAAGCAAGATAAGCACGAACACCTAAAAGAAGCACATAAGAAAACATTAAGGCAAATAAATAAGGTTCATGTATGGATCTCACCACTCCAATTTATGTTAGTTAAGCATGTTTTTATATCTATAACCATAAACATCCCAATATCACATGAAAACATGAAACTATCAAGCAAGTAGAGTATGTGAGTCATGAATTTGGAAAACGAGAAAATATGACATGCAATGGCATCTTGAAGGATGTTGATGGTGTACAATAAAATCATCACAAAAAGGGATCCTAGGATTGATGAACCCTCCTTTTAGTTGCACTTAAAGAGCTTGGATCCATAAGCATTACTAACCACCAAGAAGGTTAGGATACTAATAAACAAGAAATAGAACATAAGGTCAAAATTCATACTTAGTATGGTACTTAAAGATGCGACTAAAATACTAATGACCATATCATGGCTCTCAAGGTTCTAGAAGTGATAAGTTCCTTACTTGGTCATGGCCAAGATGAAGTCAAAATAGAAATTTAAGTGTTTAAGGATGTATAAAATGAACCAATGTAAATTCTTGAAAAGTACATAATCACAAAAAAAAAAAAACAAAACTCTAAACTTGGTCATTGTTTCATTATGTAAATGAATAGGGATCCTTGGTGATGAAAATTTCTCCCTATTGTATCAATGGAACTCCCAAAAATCATAGAAAATATTTTAAAAACAAAGAAATTCAAAGGAGAAGAAAATGAACTTTTTAATGTCTGTTCAGTTAAAATGGGGTTGTACAAACCAACTTATGGTTTGTACAACCCTTAAGGTTGGCAATACAAACTACATGAAGTCTTTATAGCCTTTCAAGACTGGGGTTTTCAAAGAAAAAAGAGAGGAAAAGAAGAAAAGGGTTAGGGGGTTTCCTATAGATGTTTCTGATTATTCCTTTGCCTTTAGAGATTCACAAGTTTGATTTAATCCTCTAAGAATGCTATGGAATACTTAGGAACGCAAGACAAGGGACCTTATTCTACCTTGGGATTAAGTATTGATGAGTTAGGATTCAAGTTTTATGGGTTATGGGATGTTTGTGGAGAAATTTCAACAAGGTTTCCCTAAAGCTATCAAAGCCTCCTCCCTTTTTTAAGTGGTGTGGCATTTATAGAAGAAGAAAGATGCACCAAAGTATGGAATAGCCTTACATCTAATTACAAAAAAGGCCATGAAAGTTTTAGAATTAGGGTTTCTTAGAGGGTTGTATAACTAAACGGTTGGTTATACAACCTTCTTTGTTTAAGAGGGTTTAGTTCCAAAATCTTCCAAGGTTTAAGGTTTAAAGCATGGTTGTATAGCCAAATGTAGGTTTGTATAAACATACTTAGTGGACTATATAGCCCATTAAACTTAAGTTGACAATCTTAGTCTTTTAGCTTTTGTGTGTTTAGGCTTGGTTTTCGAGCTTGTCCCAAGGTTTTCTAAGGCCTTGCTCTTCTTCCTTGTGTAATTCCCCTTGTACCATGGGGAATAATTCTAGTGATTTTCATCATCAAGCTTACATCCTAATGGGATCATCATCGATGAAAATTGGATAGTATAACAATTATAAGAATTATATTAATGTTTTCTTTAAATTCATGCATTTGACATAAACACCTATGATACGTGATTGGCCTTTATTGGCCCAAATTAATATTAGTGCAAATGCCTTCCAATATGTTTGCTCATATGCTTGCAGGTTATTGATTTTGATCTTCCAATCACAGTTTAGCTAAATATAGTTGATGTTGATCCTAGCGTCAAAAGTGACATTGCTTAAGGTAATGTCAACTGGTTTCATGTAAGAAAACTCAAAGGGCATAAGTTTTAGTTTAGAGCTATTCTATTGATTATAATTAGAAGAAGAAGAATTGTGAACTATAAGTTCCTGATTTCAATAGGGAAATGAATTAATCATGTAATTGTAAAATTTTCTTAGGAATGGGTATGGTTAAGATTTCACGACATCTTACTATGTTTAAGATTTCATGCAATTTGGTTTGTTATGGTTACTGGAATCTTTACTTTTCTTATTTTTGTTGTAAAGTTATATGCATGGTGATGGTTTCTTAGGTTTCAAATATTAATCTAATTCTAAAGTTTGAATCATTTTTATTAATGGGATTTTATTTTTCTATGTTTAATTCTAATAGTTGATGTTTTGTTTGCTAAAACATAACAAGGGACCGTATACATATCTTGGTTGATATGAAGATTGTGACTTTTCCACAGTTAGAACATGGGTTAGCATTACCTTCTTAGTTTTGACTTAGTTTAATGCTTTCGATAGAAAGAGTACAAAACTTCATTATGCTTTGTTATGGAAATTTTCCCAATTTTAGTAGTAATCACAGAAGTGTAAATTACAATGCATGACTATGATGAAAAGGATTTGCTTATACTTAGTGCATTTATATTATTTCATGTTTATATGTTTGTTTAATATAATTAAAAAAATAAGATATTAATTATAATAAAAATAAATAATAATAATTTTTCTATGAAAGATATTTTTATTGATGAGTGATTAAATAAGTATATAAATATTTAGATATGGCTAAGAAATTCTCATAATTATAATACTCTTGTATATATACTTACAAAAAATTATGCATGTATGGCCAATAGCATATCTAAAAGGAATGGAATGAGATTCTCATGTATATAAATATTTATAAAAAATTTGCATGTATGGTCAATGATAGATCAAAAGTTTGATATCTATATTTTTAGTAATCTTATTATGATAGAAGTATTTTTTTAATTAAATTTATATGTATATGTATATAATGCAAATTAAACTCTTATTTAACTATTATATATATTATTTATATGTTGACAAAAAAAAAAGACAACCTGAAAGATACTAGTATAAGAAAGAAGAATATGAATTTAAGCAATTAATCATGCAAGTAGCAGAGATACTTTTAGGAAATTCTAGAATTAGCCTTTCATTGAAACTTTGAGTTTGTAAGTGCATTTTGGACATTTGCAATAATAGAAAAAAATAATTTGATTAGACCTTCCCATGTTTGTTTGTCATAATAAATCATTCCCATGTTTGTTTGTCATAATAAATCAACTTATATTATATCATACCCCCCTTCCTTCAATTATAATTTTCTCTCTATATTCAATCCTCATTGTATACCTTCTTTGATGGTATCAAAGCATCATTATATTGGTAACAAATTTGTTCTATTCTTGCATTAATGAAGACTTACATATTGTTACAGGTAAAAGACTTTTCCATGTTTGGTAAAGTGAAAACGATTATCTATGCGAGTAGTTTGTTGGATGTAAAATCAAGTGAAAATGAAATTTCAATTTCACCCTAAAAAGGTTGATAAATGGTGGATTCATTGAATTGGAATTATACATTTTCTTGTTTACACATTGTATATGGCATGAGGATTTTAAGTGTGCTTTTTCTTTTTAAAATATGGAATTTTTAATGCACTTTTTTTATTTTAATAATAGGATATTATAATTTATTTTCATTTTAATTTTACAATATTTATATTGAAATATTAATAAATTAATAATTAATTCAATTCAATTCAATATTCGATAAGAAAATATTGTTGTCTTAGTTACAACCAAAATAGTAGCTAAATAATAAATAATATTAATAATAATTTAAATTTAATTAAATTCAATATTTCTTAAAAAAAGTTTAGCTACTAGCAAAATTAGTAGATAAACGGTTTATATTTAGCTACAACATAAATGTTAGTAACTAAAGAAGAGAATTTAGCAACTACACATAAAGTAGGAAAACAATCTCTATTTAGTGAGCCCATCCATGTTAGTAGCTAAAAAGAGACCTTAGCGACTACAACATATAGTAGCTAAACAATAGTTATTTAGGAACTACAAGCATGTTAATAGCTAAAGTATAGGCTTTAGCGACTACAATATGTAGTAGCTAAAGTTGTTGTTTATCGACTACTTAGTGACTAACCCAATGTAATAACTAAATAACTACTACTTAGTCACTAAATTCAACTTAGCTATTAGAAAAATAGCAACTACAAAATATTAGTCGCTAAGTTGTCGCTAAACTCCTTAGCTACTACAAAAATAGGGCTTATTTACAACTTTTCTATAGTAGCTAAATCTAAATTTTTTGGTAGTGATATTATTTAGAAAATGGTATTTCACATAATTTTTTGGCTCCTAGAACACCACAATAGAATGGTGTTGTATAGAGAAAAAATAGAACTTTGGTAGAGATGGCTGGAACAATACTCAATGAGTATTCACTTCCAAATTACTTTTGGGTCGAAGCCATCAACACTTTTTGTTACAATGCAAATAGAGTTTTCAAAATACCCATTTTAAACAAAATCTCTTATAAGCTTTGGAATGGAAGAAAGCCCAAGCTTTCATACCTTAGAGTTTTTGGATGCAAATGCTACATTTAAATACTAAGGACAACCTTAGGAAATTTGCCTCCAAAACTGATGAAAGCATTTTCTTATGCTACTCCACCACTAGCAAAGCTTATAGACATCTATCATGGTTAAAGAGTTTATGAATGTTATTTTTTATGAGTCTAGTAAACTTGATTTTGGGAAATGTTCTTTTATTGATGAACTTGTAGGTGAATTTGAGAAGTCAGAGCTTAATCCAACTCCGAAGGAAATTCAAGTGGAAGTTGAAGAAAAGGAACCACCTAAGAGATTGAGCTAGCACAACCACAACAAGAGGAGAACTAAGCTCAAGAATTACCCAAGGATTGGAGGTGCTCCAAAAATCATCCAAAGGAACTTATTGTTAAGGAGACCTCAAAGGGTTAAGTACTAGATCTCAACTTAATGCCTTGGATAATAATCTTGTTTTTGTTTCTCAGATTGAGCTAAAATCAATTGATGAGACTCTTGATGATGATTGTTGGGTGATTACTATTCAAGAGGAACTCAACCAATTTGAGAAAAATAAAGTTTGGGAGCTTAGTTCAAGACCTAAAAAGCACCTAGTAGTGGGATGCAAATGGGTATATAGGAATAAACTGTATGAGTAGGGGTCCATCATTAGGAATAACGCTAGATTGGTTGTCAAGGGATACAACTAAGAGGAATGCATTGATTGTGATGAAACCTTTGTCCTCGTTGCAAGGTTAAAGGCAATTAGGATTCTTCTTGCATGTGCATGTCATATGAATTTCAAACTTTTTCACATAGATGTCAAAAGTTTGTTTCTAAATGATTTTATTGAGGAGAAAGTTTATGTTATTACCTTCGGATTTTGCCAAACCCTATTTTCAAATTAACTAAGGCCTTGTATGGATTGGAACGAACTCATAGAGTTTGATATGAAAGATTTAGTTCATTTTTTTTCTAAAAAATGATTTTGAAAAGGGTAAGATTAATATTACATTGTTTGTGAAAAAGTATAACAAGATACAATTATTTTTCAAATTTATGTTGATGAAATTATTTTTGAAACTATTAATGAATATCTTTGTGAGGATTAGCTAAGTGTATGAATAAGAAATTTGAGAATATGATTTCCTAACACTAATTAATATCTGGGCTACCACTAGACCACCACATGTAGTGGCCAAAGTTCATTGTCGGTGGCTGATGGAAAATCAATTATAGTTATCTTATAGGTCTTTTTGCCAGAAGTCCGTATCATATAAGTTATCATTCATTTGAAATCGACAAAAAATAAAAATTTGATCAACACTTTGACAGAATCTCTCCACCGTCCGATTTATTTTCAAGTAAATCAAATGTCAATGGAAAGCTTATAAAAAGAATTTTTCATAAAAACTTGAATAACCTAAAAACTGAGTTTTGGTTCGAATGATACGAGTAAAACAAATTTCTGCTCTTGCTGATCGGCTTTTCGCCATTTCCAGTGGTTTCAAGTCGGAAGTGGACCTGCTGGGCCGCCTCTGCTGTCACTTGTCGCGCTTCTGTTGCATATCTCTCTCTCGGTATGATGCGGACTGCATCTCTCTCTCCTTGTACTCATTTTCATTTTTTTCTTTCACAAATTGTTTTGTTTTCAGCAATAAAAAAAAATTTTTGTTTTCTTTATTTGGCTAAAGTCTCCATGTGTCAATTTGTCATCTGCTTTTCTTTTCTCTGGTAAGCTTTTTCCATTGTTGATTTTGGCCAAACACGTATTGATTCTCTTGCCAAGATAATATGTTTTGGGCTAATCGTCATGTTGCAACCGACTTCATTTCATTTGTATTTGTCTTTTCTCTCTCTCTCTCTCTCTCTCTCTGTTTTTTTTAACTATTCATTTATTTTCTTTCTGTTTCTTCTTCCTACTACTACTACTAATAATAATAATAATAATAAAATTCTCATAATTAAAATATATACTATGTAAAATATTTAAATCTCTTAAAATTAAAATTTCCATCTATAAATAATTTAATTTTCATAAATACATAAGTTAACGTAAAATTTAGACATAAATATAATATATCACTTAAATAATTAACATTGAATTTACTTAAATCAAATAACAAATTATCCATAATTAATTACTTCTCATAACATGAAATATATCTCATAAATAATTTGATCTCTGAAAATTTAATAAAAATCACTTACATAAATAATTTGATTTCTTAAAATTAACAAAAATTTACTTATATAAATAATCTAATTTTTTTTTCCATAATTGAATACTTTAAATTAAATATATACACATAATATTCTTAATTAAATTAATTTAATCAATAAATTTGATAAACTTAAATAAATTAATATCCTGAATATCATTTAATTAAAATTTCTTAAACATTTATTTAACATATTAAATTTACATAATATAATTAATATTAAATTTATTTAAATTATATATTCATATTAACTTCAATTAATTTTCATAAATATCTTAAATCTCAATTAGATTCATACTTAATAAGTAAATTTATATCTTTAAATTCTAAAATTATTAAATATATTTTCTTTACATAAACTCACCTTAAACATAATAAATATCATCATACATTCATATAAATTTAATTTTTCTTCAATATAAAATATTCATTAAACATAACTCATTAAACATAATTCTTAATTAATATAATAAATTTAATTAAATAATAATCTCATTAATATAAAATCATTTTTCTTTGAAATACAAACAATACATTAAATAATCTCTTTAAATATATTAAAATATATCTAATGACCATTAAATTATTAAAATTCATAATCATATATATATAAATTAGGAAAAAAATATACTTAAAATATCTTTGATTGTCAGAATTTCTTAAAACCAGATAACAAACCTTATAAGAGCAAATATGAATATGCATGACCATGAAAGACAAAAAGAAAAAGAAAGATTATTGCATGGAAAGCAGAGAGAAGAATAGATGTACTAGAGGAAGCAAAGGCATGACTAGAGCGGAGGGAAAGTTTCTTGCAGAAAGAATATATCAAAGTAAGTGATTGCAAACTGTCTTTTAGTAACTTTATTTACAAGGATACCAATGTTGAAGTGTCATTTTCAAATTTTCATGTAAAGCTAAATTAGTTTTTCCCCTCTCCTATTTCATTAATCTTTGTATGTAGGCTGAGAAAATGCGACAAAAAGAAGAATTATGTAGAGAAAAAGAGGCAACAAAGCAAAAAACTACTATTGAGAGATCAATTGCATGTAGAATTGCTAAAAAATTAATGGAGGTAGTTGAGGATGAGCAATCAAAGGTCATGGAATTGGCTTCCTTAATAAGGGATTGCCTTCAATACTTTCTTTTGACTTGGAAACTTTGTAGAATCGTGATTCATTTAAAGGTTGGTTACATCTAACCTCATTTTTTGTTTAATAATTATATTTCTTTTTTTTTTTTTAACTTGTTCTTGGGGCTATGTTTGCACTTTTATAATCTTTATTAGTTTTCTTAATGTTATAATTTTAGGCGCTAGATATTTCCACTCTTCTTAGAGCTTCTTGCAATCACTTATTGCACTCCTTTAAAGGATTGTAAAAAGTTTCAAAGGGAGTACAAATAGATTATATTAAGAGTTTCAAATATTTGTATCCCCTTTAATGAGTGTAAGAAGCTCCAAGGATAGTGCAAATAGCCAAAACTAAAATTTTATATTGTTTACTTAGAAGCTATAGTTTAATTTTATGTAGTAATATGAATTTTCATACACATTTGCTATTGATATATGTTCTTTGGAAAATTGCTATTCCATTATCCATATTTGTATACTCATCTTATTCTAGGTAATAACATGGGATCAAATTCATTATACTTATTCAGAAATTTTTAGATGTATTTCCAAGAAGCTTATAGGACTGAGTTGTTAATAAATCTTGATTTCAAATATGACTTTATGAGCTTTTGTTTTCATATATCATTTTTTATAGATAAGTTGGACGTGTTTCCTTTGAAATCTATGTTATTGAATATGCCTTTTGCAATCTAGTCCTGGAATAATTCTAAGGAGAATGTAGGAAACCTTCTAATGGTGACATTTTATGGTTTTAAAAATTTTCTTGTGCTACTTTTCTTGATTGGCTGCTTGTATACAAAAAAGGCTACAAGAAGAATTAATAAGTGATTAATATTGGTCTTCTTGTGCTTCCTATAACATATGGTGTAACTATCATTTTCATTTACAAATCATGGCAATCATGTCCAAAAATACATTTGTATAAAGGTTGATTCTTCATACATACAAATCTCACACATACTTAATGTACATATATGTTAACTAATATTGTTCAAGGCTAGTGAATATAAACTGGTTCCTATCTAGATATATGGACATGACACAAGGATGAAGGGAGTTAGAATTTAGTCGACGACCTGTGGTCTCTGTGTCTATATGCAAAACTCTATGCATTAAAGTATTCAAACCCTATGTTTCAATATTTAAAAAATATAATTGTGATTTGGTGAGTCGTGACTCAATGAATAAAAATAATAATTAGATTCTTATGGCATGACCAACAATCAAATATCATCAGGATACATTACAAGTATAAGAATTGACTTTGCAAGTGCAAATGTAATAAATTTTTTTTGTCATGACCTTGCAAGGCAAACACCGTTTTCGAGAATTCATGTGATTCAAGTGACATTTGATGTTACTAGCCAACATATAACAAGTGAATCATTTGATCAATTACATGTGCCAATAGGACATATTGGTCCCTTTTCCAAGTGATTTGCATGTGTTTGACAAACCGGTCACAACATCCATTTAGTTTCATTTGCAAGTGTTCATTCACAATGGTATACCAAGTAATCTTAAGAGCATATAATTCTCATTTGACTTGGATTCATATGTAAAATGTCACAATTCAATCATATACACATGTAATAGAACATAACCATATCGTAAAATCATCACACATACACATTAAAATCCAATTATGGCTTTTACTCACTTTTTGTTGTGACAAACCTTTATGGTAGGTTTGGAACTCTCTCTTGGGCTTCCTCAATGTGTTGGAATCCTAATATTTGATATATACTTGGTTATAAGTATGTCAAAATGATTTTGAATGCTTGGTATGCAAATATGGGTATGTTCCATGCAAGTGGACCTAGTATTTATGTATATTTTTCTTATAAGGCAACCTGACATTGCTATAGTGTAACTGTAATAACACTTACTATACTTATTCGAATGACTTGATTCTTTTTTAAAATAAACTAGACACATAATGATACAACATAGTCAAATTTCAAGTCAATATAAGATATAAAAAATGTGGTGAATTTTTAACTTTTGCCCTATTTTAATGTCATCTCAATCTGAGTAGGTCTTATAATTTTGGGTATATCTCAAATTATACAAATCCAATTACAAAACTGATTTATTAGAAGTTACAAAACACATAAAGGAACATTTTTCATGCTTTACTCATTATCTAATTCAATCTATAAAGTCACCAAACAAATTATCAATCTCAGGGTGAGCAAGTTTTCAGCTTATTGACAATCAGTCATGATGAAGGGGAAATATCTTATCAACCATGCTAAATTTGGCAAAAATATTTTACAAGAATGTAGATCATATATAAATATACAACTTTCAAGTTTGACACATCATCAAATTCTAATTCTATGGCCATCAAATTCTTGAAAAACAGAATTAAAAGACAGACAAGGTTTCATCGAGTTCAAGGTTAGTCACAATCAATAAGCCATATCTCTTTCCACTCAACGAATTAAACAAAATTGCTTTACATGTATTTAGAGGGTATATAATCTTACAAATTTCATGTTTTGAACTTTGTCTAAAGTAGCACATAAGGTCATCAAAATATATGAAAATAGTCAAACTTAGGAGATTTTGATTGGTTGTAAACCAACCCTAATGAAGGAGTCATATCTCTTCACACACACCAAATTAAGCAAAACTGTTTTTCAAGCATTTAGATGGGGCATAAAGATACAACTTTCATATTTTACAATTTCCTAATTCCTCTTCTAGGGTTATAAAATTATGAGTACAAAATATGCTCTAACAATAAAACCAACACAATCGGCTCTTATTTCTTTTGAGCTTCAATCTCGATACATGAGTTCTGCCTCAAATTACTCCATAATTCTTAATCATGCATGTTTAACATGTTATGAGAGAGGAATTTCATGTTGGAAGAAGATAAAATCACTTACCTCTTTTACCAAAACTAGAAAAGTTTAGCGTTTCCTCTAAGATATCTCACTCTTCTCCTTCCCCTTCTTCTTCTTCTTCTCCTCTTCCTCCCTTCTTCCTTTTTTTCTTTCTATTTTCTGCACTCCTTCATATTTTTGGCTCTCCAATTCGATCATAAAAGATGAAAATTTTAATTTGTATACCTACCCTAATAAGACAAAATCATGATGTCTCACTATCATTGGTTGGAAGTTCAATATTCCTTTTTTAGTCCTTTTTTTTTCACTCTTTCATCACCTTCATCCATCTCCTAATCCTCATATGCTCCTTATACTTTTAAATAAACTCTAAAACACCATTATTTATGATGTTATATCATGCACACAACATAAGATAATTTTTCATGCAACTATACAAACATTACATATATGTTTAAGTGTCCCAAATGCAATGGTGCAAATGTCATCATCGTGCTTATCAAATTCGCATATCTAAATAATCATTTATCCAATGCATATGTTCATGTGAGATTGCAAATCATTTGTAAGAATGCCAATGAATGAGGATAGAGATGTTACATATGGACTATGATAACTATTCTAGAGGAAAGATAGAAATTGGATGACTTCAGCTCTTCATGCACACATTCACATCATATTACACTTTCTTTTGTTGTCATCTATCTAGGTTGATGAAAATAAATTAAAATGGCATGTGAAAATAAATTAATTTGAAATTAAGTTGATATCTTAACACATTTTGATAACTAAAATAAGAAACTATACTTGTAAATAATTAACACGAATTATGTGAATTTTTGAATAGCAAGATAAAAATATATATAAAAAGCAACATATTATGTAAGTGATTAAGATGTTTTTTTTTTTTTTTTTTGTAGCAGCAACACTATTTTTCATATTACAAAACCTTTTGCCTCTCGACGTTGAAGTTGTTTTTATAATGTTATTACTTCTTAGGGTTGCTACATCTCCATTGTTAATTGTTTCACCATCAAAATGATCTTTTACGCTTTTAATTCTATCACCTTTTTGATTTAGTTGATGTCAAGTTGCAACAACCATAACAATACTTTCACTCTTAATTCCTCACTTAATTGCTAAAAAATAAAAAAAAACATTAATCCATATAAATTATTTAAATTTTATAATAGTTAAAACTACAATGATAATTGAGGTCAATTAACAATATAAAATTTTCAATAGCTATACATCTTCCTCTTCTTTGGACATAAATCTTGAAAGTGAAATTTAACATGATGGCTTGGTAACTGATCTTATATTTTGAATTACATAAATTCCACAATCATGATTGTACATGAAACAATATTATTGATTAATAATTAATATATAAGCATACAAATATATAAGCATACAAATATATAATTTAATAAAAAAGGGACTCACTAATTTGGTTATTGTAGACAATCATCATGAGTTGACACTAGAAAACTATTGAATGACATAATTTGACTATCAAGAAGTTTGTACTCATAAATTCTAGTGAGCCATCCATTTGTTTAAATCTTCAATATAGAGTCACTGTAATTTGATATTACTAATATCACATAAATTTTAAAAATTAGTTAACTAAAGGATATTAATTTGCATACTAGAATATTAATTGCATCTATTGTTTTTCTAGTATTGTATTAGATGTATTATCCAAATCCCATTACTTCACCTTTTGCATAATCAAATCGATAACCAACAGTATAAAATGACTTCCAATACCATAAAAAAAATGAAATCTAGATCTGCAATTTCGATTAAAGCAAATCAAATATATATAAATACAAATGAAAATAATATATAAAATAATTTTATTTAGACCATATATTTTATTAATAAATTTAAATTGTTGATCAAATGATATAATTACCTTCTTGTATTTCTTTAAATTTGCATGTATAAAAATATTTTTAATGTTCATTGTCTTGAGATAATTCATGCAATTAACACTATATATATATATATATATATATATATATATATATATATATATATATATATATATATATATTCGAGGAAGAGACTGAGAAAGAAAGAGATAAAACAAAGAGAAAGAAAAAAAAATGTAAAGGTGGCTTTTATGGAGATGAGTGATGTTGACCATCTTTTGGAATCACATTAAGGCAAAAGAATCAAAATTATTATTTTTATAAACCAATGTATCATGGGTTTGACATTGTTAACAAAAGATATATTCTAAACTAATAAAAAAATAATATAACAAAAATGTTCATGATAATATCCATTTTTTCCAAAATAAATTTTCATTAACTAAATAGGTATTAGAAGCCACTGAAAAAAAAAAAAGATTTACAATAGCAACTGTTAGGGAAAACTAATTTTCTATATATATATATATATATATATATATCATGATCCAATGCTTCCAAAACAAAGTCAATGACTTGCACAATAATATGTATACAATTATTAAATTAAATAAGTTTTAACAAAATTAGATATAGTCATATATGATACATTGTTATACATCCAAGTCTTTGATAGTAGTGTCCTAAACTCGTATTGTGACAAATTCCAACAGTCATATACTTCATGATAGTTCATGGTGGTCATATATAAGTATTTCTTTGTTATTATTAAAAAATGTATTGTAAATTTAAAACATAAGTGAAACAATTTAATTTAGAGGTAGGGAGTTTGACAATGCATATTGCCAAAGTTGACTAATGTCCTTATTTTTTAAAGATCTTGCTTTTGGAAATCGATTACTATGGCTAATATGGATTTCTTTGAAGCTACTAATTGGAATTGTAGTAACCAATAAAGTCTTTAATACTTAAAATGACACAACATCACGAACTTGAGTAAAATCAATTGTTTTGCCTACTTGTGAATAACAATCACATTTTATAATTGATGATCTCTTCTTATCAATCACCTATAATTTGAAACATATATTAATTAAAATATATCATTACAAAATATCATTACAAATTATATTTTAAAATATAAACGTAAGTAATCATAACTTTCTCATGCCATGTTCTAATATGCTATCATCTGAGTCTAGATGAATTATATCTACCAACTATCTTTTATGCCTTGAGGAGTCAGTATTGTGATATTGTCAAACTAGTATCAACTGGTAAATTATTTCCTTGCACATTTAGTATTTCTTCATGACAACCAGTAAGATCATTATGACGTTTATCAAATTTTAGGTCTTGACGTTGAGATACCGATTCATGATTTATCGAGAAATGATCCTTTATAATTTTTTTTTAAGATTTTACAAAAAGGTATTCAACTCATTCATCACCTTAGAATTAAGTTTCTCCTTTAACCCTACCAAATTCACCAAATACTTTGCTTGGGTTTCTAAATTCTATAATCAACCATAGATTTAAGAATTTCTTCATTTGAATTTCACATATTCCTCATCTCTTCATTGATGCTCTTGAACATGTCTTTAAAGAAATCATTTAGCAACAAATGAATTTTTCCTCTCAAAGCTCTAACCTCTAAAGTCAATCTATGAACTTCATTAACCATATTAGTAATTATGGTCTTATCATGTAAATCTAAAGTTAACATTTCTTTTCCTCCACTCGGTGCTTCTCTCATTAAGGTGCGATGATTTTGGTATTATTTTTATAAGGTAAAGATAAATAATAAATAATATATATATATTAAATCATTAAAGAGTGATATAAATAAATAAATTGGATAAAAATTACCATCGTCATTTTGCGCCATTTGGTATTGTTAATATCTTCAATTAAATAACCTTGATCTTCTTCATGTGCAATGTTAATTGCTTCAAGACTTTCTTTGTTGATGGATCCATTAGCTAAAACCGTCTTGAGTTAAAAAAAAATTTGTTATTCAATTAAAAATTTTAGTTATAGATCAATCTTTATAAGCCAATTATATGTAGACAAATAAATATACGAACTATTCCTTACAAGTATCTCGAGGAAAAAAACGATAGTCGATAATGTAATGATGGTTGTTTGGATTAAGCTTGAACTTCTTAATTTCTTATACAATGTAAGTGAAAAATAACCTTGGCCAATTCTTATTATATATTTCTTCAACATGTCCCATAGAGAACAACATTTGTCGAGCTAATTGATATTTTGTACCAATACCTAATAAGGTACCAAAAGCAAATGACAAAAATCTTCGAATGAAGTCATCAACGTCATTTGTATTCTCCAACTGCATCTTTATTTTGTGTATTGTTATAATCACATTGTTTCTCAATTATGAGTAAAATTTATCTCTAAGATTTTACATAATTGAACTCTCCTTGCAACATGACTTCTACATCATCTTTCAAGATGCCCATTATTGAATGAAAATGATGAGAACTCAGATGATATTTAGTATCATTAATATATGAGAAGTAAGTGCTTAAATCAAAAGCATCAATCAAGTGTCTAATAATCTACTTATGCAATTTAGCACTAGTAAGATTTAATAATCCTTCAAATCCAACTCTTGAGATGACATTCTTTTGTTCATTGTTAAATGTATCAACCATATGGCTGAATCTATTAATGAAAAATCGAGTTATTAACTTGTTAGAGTAATCTTCCATGATCATATATTTTATTTTGTCTATATGCTTTTGTTCCACATCAAATATGCATAACTTCTGTCAACATCAATAATTGATATGTATATTAATCATTATAATATAAAATAATTGTGTATTAACAAAACTAAAAATAATGTGATAAATGAATATAATTGACAATTGAATAAATACTAATCTCATTAGTGTCAATTGGAGGGATTGAAACATTGTTATAACTTATTTCTTATTAAAATTTGAAGACAGATAATAATACTCTCTCCTTGACATAATCACCCTTAATTGTTGGTATACAATAAAAACTCAATAATGCATACACACACGTGTGTGTGGGTGTGTGTCTATGTGTAATGTGTGTATATATATGTCTTTTTCTCTCTCTCTCTCTCTCTCTCTCTCTCTCTCTCTCTCTCTCTCTCTCTATATATATATATATATATATATA